>OX596073.1:161399133-161673539 GCA_951394005.1 Protophormia terraenovae | reverse complement strand
ACTCGGTAAATACTGCGTTTTTTTGAGAAAATAAGCGAAATCTGTGATCACTTGTGTTTCATATCAAAAAACGATTTTTTCCATTAAAATTTCCATCAAAACTTAAATCTTTAATAACTCGGTAAATACTGCGTTTTTTGAGAAAATAAGCGAAATCTGTGATCACTAGTGTTTTCATATCAAAATCGATTTTTCATTGAAAATTTCCATCAAAACTTAAATCCTTAATAACTCGGTAAATACTGCTTTTTTTGAGAAAATAAGCGAAATCTGTGATCACTAGTGTTTCATACCAAAAATCGATTTTTCATTGAAAATTTCCATCAAAACTTAAATCTTTAATAACTCGGTAAATACTGCGTTTTTTGAGAAAATAAGCGAAATCTGTGATCACTTGTGTTTCATATCAAAAATCGATTTTTCATTGAAAATTTCCATCAAAACTTAAATCCTTAATAACTCGGTAAATACTGCGTTTTTTGAGAAAATAAGCGAAATCTGTGATCACTTGTGTTTCATATCAAAAATCGATTTTTACATAAGCGAAATCTGTGATCACTAGTGTTTCATACCAAAAATCGATTTTTCATTGAAAATTTCCATCAAAACTTAAATCTTTAATAACTCGGTAAATACTGCGTTTTTTGAGAAAATAAGCGAAATCTGTGATCACTAGTGTTTCACACCAAAAATCGATTTTTCCATTAAAAATGTCCATCAAAACTAAAATCCTTAATAAATCGGTAAAATACTGCGTTTTTTGAGAAAATAAGCGAAATCTGTGATCACTAGTGTTTCATACCAAAAATCGATTTTTCATTGAAAATTTCCATCAAAACTTAAATCTTTAATAACTCGGTAAATACTGCGTTTTTGAGAAAATAAGCGAAATCTGTGATCACTAGTGTTTCACACCAAAAATCGATTTTTCCATTAAAAATGTCCATCAAAAACTAAAATCCTTAATAACTCGGTAAATACTGCGTTTTTTGAGAAAATAAGCGAAATCTGTGATCACTAGTGTTTCATACCAAAAATCGATTTTTCATTGAAAATTTCCATCAAAACTTAAACCCTTAATAACTCGGTAAATACTGCGTTTTTTGAGAAAATAAGCGAAATCTGTGATCACTAGTGTTTCATACCAAAAATCGATTTTTCATTGAAAATTTCAATCAAAACTTAAATCCTTAATAACTCGGTAAATACTGCGTTTTTTGAGAAAATAAGCGAAATCTGTGATCACTAGTGTTTCATACCAAAAATCGATTTTTCATTGAAAATTTCCATCAAATCTTAAATCCTTAATAACTCGATAAATACTGCGTTTTTTGAGAAAATAAGCGAAATCTGTGATCACTTGTGTTTCATATCAAAAATCGATTTTTCCATTAAAATTTCCATCAAAACTTAAATCCTTAATAACTCGGTAAATACTGCGTTTTTTGAGAAAATAAGCGAAATCTGTGATCACTTGTGTTTCATATCAAAAATCGATTTTTCCATTAAAATTTCCATCAAAACTTAAATCCTTAATAACTCGGTAAATACTGCGTTTTTTGAGAAAATAAGCGAAATCTGTGATCACTAGTGTTTCACACCAAAAATCGAATTTTCATTGAAAACTTCCATCAAACCTAAAATCCTTAATAACTCGGTAAATACTGCGTTTTTTGAGAAAATAAGCGAAATCTGTGATCACTTGTGTTTCATATCAAAAATCGATTTTTCCATTAAAATTTCCATCAAAACTTAAATCCTTAATATCTCGGTAAATACTGCGTTTTTTGAGAAAATAAGCGAAATCTGTGATCACTAGTGTTTCACACCAAAAATCGAATTTTCATTGAAAACTTCCATCAAACCTAAAATCCTTAATAACTCGGTAAATACTGCGTTTTTTGAGAAAATAAGCGAAATCTGTGATCACTTGTGTTTCATATCAAAAATCGATTTTTCCATTAAAATTTCCATCAAAACTTAAATCCTTAATAACTCGGTAAATACTGCGTTTTTTGAGAAAATAAGCGAAATCCGTGATCACTTGTGTTTCATATCAAAAATCGATTTTTCCATTAAAATTTCCATCAAAACTTAAATCCTTAATAACTCGGTAAATACTGCGTTTTTTGAGAAAATAAGCGAAATCTGTGATCACTTATGTTTCATATCAAAAATTGATTTTTCCATTAAAATTTCCATCAAAACTTAAATCCTTAATAACTCGGTAAATACTGCGTTTTTTGAGAAAATAAGCGAAATCTGTGATCACTTGTGTTTCATACCAAAAATCGATTTTTCATTAAAAATTTCCATCAAAACTTAAATCCTTAATTACTCGGTAAATACTGCGTTTTTTGAGAAAATAAGCGAAATCTGTGATCACTTATGTTTCATACCAAAAATCGATTTTTCATTGAAAATATCCATCAAAACTTAAATCCTTAATTACTCGGTAAATACTGCGTTTTTTGAGAAAATAAGCGAAATCTGTGATCACTTGTGTTTCATACCAAAAATCGATTTTTCATTAAAAATTTCCATCAAAACTTAAATCCTTAATTACTCGGTAAATACTGCGTTTTTTGAGAAAATAAGCGAAATCTGTGATCACTTATGTTTCATACCAAAAATCGATTTTTCATTGAAAATATCCATCAAAACTAAAATCCTTAATAACTCGGTAAATACTGCTTTTTTTGAGAAAATAAGCGAAATCTGTGATCACTTATGTTTCATACCAAAAATCGATTTTTCCATTAAAATGTCCATCAAAACTTAAATCCTTAATAACTCGGTAAATACTGCGTTTTTTGAGAAAATAAGCGAAATCTGTGATCACTTATGTTTCATATCAAAAATTGATTTTTCCATTAAAATTTCCATCAAAACTTAAATCCTTAATAACTCGGTAAATACTGCGTTTTTTGAGAAAATAAGCGAAATCTGTGATCACTTATGTTTCATACCAAAAATCGATTTTTCCATTAAAATTTCCATCAAAACTTAAATCCTTAATAACTCGGTAAATACTGCGTTTTTTGAGAAAATAAGCGAAATCTGTGATCACTTATGTTTCATACCAAAAATCGATTTTTCATTAAAAATTTCCATCAAAACTTAAATCCTTAATTACTCGGTAAATACTGCGTTTTTTGAGAAAATAAGCGAAATCTGTGATCACTTATGTTTCATACCAAAAATCGATTTTTCATTGAAAATATCCATCAAAACTAAAATCCTTAATAAACTCGGTAAATACTGCTTTTTTTGAGAAAATAAGCGAAATCTGTGATCACTTATGTTTCATACCAAAAATCGATTTTTCATTGAAAATATCCATCAAAACTAAAATCCTTAATAACTCGGTAAATACTGCTTTTTTTGAGAAAATAAGCGAAATCTGTGATCACTTATGTTTCATACCAAAAATCGATTTTTCCATTAAAATTTCCATCAAAACTTAAATCCTTAATAACTCGGTAAATACTGCTTTTTTTGAGAAAATAAGCGAAATCTGTGATCACTTATGTTTCATACCAAAAATCGATTTTTCCATTAAAATTTCCATCAAAACTTAAATCCTTAATAACTCGGTAAATACTGCGTTTTTTGAGAAAATAAGCAAATCTGTGATCACTAGTGTTTCATATCAAAAATCGATTTTTCCATAAAATTTCCATCAAAACTTAAATCCTTAATAACTCGTTAAATACTGCGTTTTTTGAGAAAATAAGCGAAATCTGTGATCACTAGTGTTTCACACCAAAAATCGATTTTTCATTGAAAATTTCCTTCAAGACTTAAATCCTTAATAACTCGGTAAATACTGCGTTTTTTTGAGAAAATAAGCGAAATCTGTGATCACTAGTGTTTCATATCAAAAATCGATTTTTCCATAAAATTTCCATCAAAACTTAAATCCTTAATAACTCGTTAAATACTGCGTTTTTTTAGAAAATAAGCGAAATCTGTGATCACTAGTGTTTCACACCAAAAATCGATTTTTCATTGAAAATTTCCATCAAAACTAAAATCCTTAATAACTCGGTAAATACTGCTTTTTTTGAGAAAATAAGCGAAATCTGTGATCAATTATGTTTCATACCAAAAATCGATTTTTCATTGAAAATTTCCATCAAAACTAAAATCCTTAATAACTCGGTAAATACTGCTTTTTTTGAGAAAATAAGCGAAATCTGTGATCAATTATGTTTCACACCAAAAATCGATTTTTCATTGAAAATTTCCATCAAAACTAAAATCCTTAATAACTCGGTAAATACTGCTTTTTTTGAGAAAATAATCGAAATCTGTGATCACTTATGTTTCATACCAAAAATCGATTTTTCATTTTTCATAATTTCCCATCAAAACTAAAATCCTTAATAACTCGGTAAATACTACGTTCTTTGAGAAAATAAGCGAAATCTGTGATCACTTATGTTTCATACCAAAAATCGATTTTTCCATTAAAATTTCCATAAAAACTTAAATCCTTAATAACTCGGTAAATACTGCGTTTTTTGAGAAAATAAGCGAAATCTGTGATCACTTATGTTTCATACCAAAAATCGATTTTTCCATTAAAATTTCCATAAAAACTTAAATCCTTAATAACTCGGTAAATACTGCGTTTTTTGAGAAAATAAGCGAAATCTGTGATCACTTGTGTTTCATACCAAAAATCGATTTTTCATTGAAAATTTCCATAAAAACTAAAATCCTTAATAACTCGGTAAATACTGCGTTTTTTGAGAAAATAAGCGAAATCTGTGATCACTTATGTTTCATACCAAAAATCGATTTTTCCATTAAAATTTCCATAAAAACTTAAATCCTTAATAACTCGGTAAATACTGCGTTTTTTGAGAAAATAAGCGAAATCTGTGATCACTTGTGTTTCATATCAAAAATCGATTTTTCATTGAAAATTTCCATTAAAACTAAAATCCTTAATAACTCGGTAAATACTTCGTTCTTTGAGAAAATAAGCGAAATCTGTGATCACTTGTGTTTCATATCAAATATCGATTTTTCATTGAAAATTTCCATCAAAACTTAAATCCTTAATAACTCGGTAAATACTGCTTTTTTTGAGAAAATAAGCGAAATCTGTGATCACTAGTGCTTCATATCAAAAATCGATTTTTCCATTAAAATGTCCATCAAAACTTAAACCCTTAATAACTCGGTAAATACTGCTTTTTTTGAGAAAATAAGCGAAATCTGTGATCAATTATGTTTCATACCAAAAATCGATTTTTCATTGAAAATTTCCATCAAAACTTAAATCTTTAATAACTCGGTAAATACTGCGTTTTTTGAGAAAATAAGCGAAATCTGTGATCACTAGTGTTTCATATCAAAAATCGATTTTTCATTGAAAATTTCCATCAAAACTTAAATCCTTAATAACTCGGTAAATACTGCTTTTTTTGAGAAAATAAGCGAAATCTGTGATCACTAGTGTTTCATACCAAAAATCGATTTTTCATTGAAAATTTCCATCAAAACTTAAATCTTTAATAACTCGGTAAATACTGCGTTTTTTGAGAAAATAAGCGAAATCTGTGATCACTTGTGTTTCATATCAAAAAACGATTTTTCCATTAAAATTTCCATCAAAACTTAAATCTTTAATAACTCGGTAAATACTGCGTTTTTTGAGAAAATAAGCGAAATCTGTGATCACTAGTGTTTCATATCAAAAATCGATTTTTCATTGAAAATTTCCATCAAAACTTAAATCCTTAATAACTCGGTAAATACTGCTTTTTTGGAGAAAATAAGCGAAATCTGTGATCACTAGTGTTTCATACCAAAAATCGATTTTTCATTGAAAATTTCCATCAAAACTTAAATCTTTAATAACTCGGTAAATACTGCGTTTTTTGAGAAAATAAGCGAAATCTGTGATCACTTGTGTTTCATATCAAAAATCGATTTTTCATTGAAAATTTCCATCAAAACTTAAATCCTTAATAACTCGGTAAATACTGCGTTTTTTGAGAAAATAAGCGAAATCTGTGATCACTTGTGTTTCATATCAAAAATCGATTTTTACATAAGCGAAATCTGTGATCACTAGTGTTTCATACCAAAAATCGATTTTTCATTGAAAATTTCCATCAAAACTTAAATCTTTAATAACTCGGTAAATACTGCGTTTTTTGAGAAAATAAGCGAAATCTGTGATCACTTGTGTTTCATATCAAAAATCGATTTTTACATTAAAATTTCCATCGAAACTTAAATCCTTAATAACTCGGTAAATACTGCGTTTTTTGAGAAAATAAGTGAAATCTGTGATTACTAGTGTTTCACACCAAAAATCGATTTTTCCATTAAAAATGTCCATCAAAACTTAAATCCTTAATAACTCGGTAAATACTGCTTTTTTTTGAGAAAATAAGCGAAATCTGTGATCACTAGTGCTTCATATCAAAAATCGATTTTTCCATTAAAATGTCCATCAAAACTTAAACCCTTAATAACTCGGTAAATACTGCGTTTTTTGAGAAAATAAGCGAAATCTGTGATCACTAGTGTTTCATACCAAAAATCGATTTTTCATTGAAAATTTCCATCAAAACTTAAACCCTTAATAACTCGGTAAATACTGCGTTTTTTGAGAAAATAAGCGAAATCTGTGATCACTAGTGTTTCACACCAAAAATCGATTTTTCCATTAAAAATGTCCATCAAAACTAAAATCCTTAATAAATCGGTAAATACTGCGTTTTTTGAGAAAATAAGCGAAATCTGTGATCACTAGTGTTTCATACCAAAAATCGATTTTTCATTGAAAATTTCCATCAAAACTTAAACCCTTAATAACTCGGTAAATACTGCGTTTTTTGAGAAAATAAGCGAAATCTGTGATCACTAGTGTTTCATACCAAAAATCGATTTTTCATTGAAAATTTCCATCAAAACTTAAATCCTTAATAAATCGGTAAATACTGCGTTTTTTGAGAAAATAAGCGAAATCTGTGATCACTAGTGTTTCACACCAAAAATCGATTTTTCCATTAAAAATGTCCATCAAAACTAAAATCCTTAATAACTCGGTAAATACTGCGTTTTTTGAGAAAATAAGCGAAATCTGTGATCACTAGTGTTTCATACCAAAAATCGATTTTTCATTGAAAATTTCCATCAAACTTAAACCCTTAATAACTCGGTAAATACTGCGTTTTTTTGAGAAAATAAGCGAAATCTGTGATCACTAGTGTTTCATACCAAAAATCGATTTTTCATTGAAAATTTCCATCAAAACTTAAATCTTTAATAACTCGGTAAATACTGCGTTTTTTGAGGAAAATAAGCGAAATCTGTGATCACTAGTGTTTCACACCAAAAATCGATTTTTCCATTAAAATTTCCATCAAAACTTAAATCCTTAATAACTCGGTAAATACTGCGTTTTTTGAAAAAATAAGCGAAATGTGTGATCACTAGTGTTTCATACCCAAAATCGATTCTTCATTGAAAATTTCCATCAAAACTTAATTCCTTAATAAATCGGTAAATACTGCGTTTTTTGAGAAAATAAGCGAAATCTGTGATCACTAGTGTTTCACACCAAAAATCGATTTTTCCATTAAAATTTCCATCAAAACTTAAATCCTTAATAACTCGGTAAATACTGCGTTTTTTGAAAAAATAAGCGAAATGTGTGATCACTAGTGTTTCAATCCCAAAATCGATTCTTCATTGAAAATTTCCATCAAAACTTAAATCCTTAATAACTCGGTAAATACTGCGTTTTTTGAGAAAATGAGCGAAATCTGTGATCACTAGTGTTTCATACCAAAATCTATTTTTCATTGAAAATTTCCATCAAAACTTAAATCCTTAATAACTCGGTAAATACTGCGTTTTTTGAGAAAATGAGCGAAATCTGTGATCACTTGTGTTTCATACCAAAAATCGAATTTTCATTGAAAATTTCCATCAAAACTTAAATCCTTAATAACTCGGTAAATACTGCGTTTTTTGAGAAAATGAGCGAAATCTGTGATCACTTGTGTTTCATACCAAAAATCGATTTTTCATTGAAAATTTCCATCAAAACTTAAATCCTTAATAACTCGGTAAATACTGCGTTTTTTGAGAAAATGAGCGAAATCTGTGATCACTTGTGTTTCATACCAAAAATCGATTTTTCATTGAAAATTTCCATCAAAACTTAAATCCTTAATAACTCGGTAAATACTGCGTTTTTTGAGAAAATGAGCGAAATCTGTGATCACTTGTGTTTCATACCAAAAATCGATTTTTCATTGAAAATTTCCATCAAAACTTAAATCCTTAATAACTCGGTAAATACTGCGTTTTTTGAGAAAATGTGCGAAATCTGTGATCACTTGTGTTTCATATCAAAAATCGATTTTTCATTGAAAATTTCCATCAAAATTTAAATCCTTAATAACTCGGTAAATACTGCGTTTTTTGGGAAAATAAGCGAAATCCTTAATGGATCGGTAAATACTGCGTTGTTTGAGAAAATAAGCGAAATCTGTGATCACTTGTGTTTCACACCAAAAATCGATTTTTCCATTAAAATTTCCGTCAAAACTTAAATCCTTAATAACTCGGTAAATACTGCGTTTTTTGAGAAAATAAGCGAAATCTGTGATCACTAGTGTTTCATACCAAAAATCGATTTTTCATTGAAAATTTCCATCAAAACTTAAATCCTTAATAACTCGGTAAATACTGCGTTTTTTGAGAAAATGAGCGAAATCTGTGATCACTTGTGTTTCATACCAAAAATCGATTTTTCATTGAAAATTTCCATCAAAACTTAAATCCTTAATAACTCGGTAAATACTGCGTTTTTTGAGAAAATGAGCGAAATCTGTGATCACTAGTGTTTCATACCAAAAATCGATTTTTCCATAAAATTTCCATCAAAACTTAAATCCTTAATAACTCGGTAAATACTGCGTTTTTTGGGAAAATAAGCGAAATCCTTATTAGATCGGTAAATACTGCGTTGTTTGAGAAAATAAGCGAAATCTGTGATCACTTGTGTTTCACACCAAAAATCGATTTTTCCATTAAAATTTCCATCAAAACTTAAATCCTTAATAACTCGGTAAATACTGCGTTTTTTGAGAAAATAAGCGAAATCTGTGATCACTAGTGATCATTAGTGTTTCATACCAAAAATCGATTTTTCCATAAAATTTCCATCAAAACTTAAATCCTTAATAACTCGGTAAATACTGCGTTTTTTGGGAAAATAAGCGAAATCCTTATTAGATCGGTAAATACTGCGTTGTTTGAGAAAATAAGCGAAATCTGTGATCACTTGTGTTTCACACCAAAAATCGATTTTTCCATTAAAATTTCCATCAAAACTTAAATCCTTAATAACTCGGTAAATACTGCGTTTTTTGAGAAGATAAGCGAAATCTGTGATCACTAGTGTTTCATACCAAAAATCGATTTTTCATTGAAAATTTCCATCAAAACTTAAATCCTTAATAACTCGGTAAATACTGCGTTTTTTGAGAAAATGAGCGAAATCTGTGATCACTTGTGTTTCATACCAAAAATCGATTTTTCATTGAAAATTTCCATCAAAACTTAAATCCTTAATAACTCGGTAAATACTGCGTTTTTTGAGAAAATGAGCGAAATCTGTGATCACTAGTGTTTCATACCAAAAATCGATTTTTCCATAAAATTTCCATCAAAACTTAAATCCTTAATAACTCGGTAAATACTGCGTTTTTTGGGAAAATAAGCGAAATCCTTATTAGATCGGTAAATACTGCGTTGTTTGAGAAAATAAGCGAAATCTGTGATCACTTGTGTTTCACACCAAAAATCGATTTTTCCATTAAAATTTCCATCAAAACTTAAATCCTTAATAACTCGGTAAATACTGCGTTTTTTGAGAAGATAAGCGAAATCTGTGATCACTAGTGTTTCATACCAAAAATCGATTTTTCATTGAAAATTTCCATCAAAACTTAAATCCTTAATAACTCGGTAAATACTGCGTTTTTTGAGAAAATGAGCGAAATCTGTGATCACTTGTGTTTCATACCAAAAATCGATTTTTCATTGAAAATTTCCATCAAAACTTAAATCCTTAATAACTCGGTAAATACTGCGTTTTTTGAGAAAATGAGCGAAATCTGTGATCACTAGTGTTTCATACCAAAAATCGATTTTTCCATAAAATTTCCATCAAAACTTAAATCCTTAATAACTCGGTAAATACTGCGTTTTTTGGGAAAATAAGCGAAATCCTTATTAGATCGGTAAATACTGCGTTGTTTGAGAAAATAAGCGAAATCTGTGATCACTTGTGTTTCACACCAAAAATCGATTTTTCCATTAAAATTTCCATCAAAACTTAAATCCTTAATAACTCGGTAAATACTGCGTTTTTTGAGAAGATAAGCGAAATCTGTGATCACTAGTGTTTCATACCAAAAATCGATTTTTCATTGAAAATTTCCATCAAAACTTAAATCCTTAATAACTCGGTAAATACTGCGTTTTTTGAGAAAATGAGCGAAATCTGTGATCACTTGTGTTTCACACCAAAAATCGATTTTTCCATTAAAATTTCCATCAAAACTTAAATCCTTAATAACTCGGTAAATACTGCGTTTTTTGAGAAAATAAGCGAAATCTGTGATCACTTGTGTTTCATACCAAAAATCGATTTTTCATTGAAAATTTCCATCAAAACTTAAATCCTTAATAACTCGGTAAATACTGCGTTTTTTGAGAAAATGAGCGAAATCTGTGATCACTTGTGTTTCACACCAAAAATCGATTTTTCCATTAAAATTTCCATCAAAACTTAAATCCTTAATAACTCGGTAAATACTGCGTTTTTTGAGAAAATGAGCGAAATCTGTGATCACTTGTGTTTCATACCAAAAATCGATTTTTCATTGAAAATTTCCATCAAAACTTAAATCCTTAATAACTCGGTAAATACTGCGTTTTTTGAGAAAATGAGCGAAATCTGTGATCACTAGTGTTTCATACCAAAAATCGATTTTTCATTGAAAATTTCCATCAAAACTTAAATCCTTAATAACTCGGTAAATACTGCGTTTTTTGAGAAAATAAGCGAAATCTGTGATCACTAGTGTTTCATACCAAGAATCGATTCTTCCATTAAAATTTCCATCAAAAATTAAATCCTTAATAACTCAGTAAATACTGCTTTTTTTGAGAAAATAAGCGAAATCTGTGATCACTAGTGTTTCATACCAAAAATCGATTTTTCATTGAAAATTTCCATCAAAAATTAAATCCTTAATAAATCGGTAAATACTGCGTTTTTTGGGAAAATAAGCGAAATCCTTAATAAATCGGTAAATACTGCGTTGTTTGAGAAAATAAGCGAAATCTGTGATCACTTATGTTTCACACCAAAAATCGATTTTTCCATTAAAATTTCCATCAAAACTTAAATCCTTAATAACTCGGTAAATACTGCGTTTTTTGAAAAAATAAGCGAAATGTGTGATCACTAGTGTTTCATAACCAAAATCGATTCTTTATTGAAAATTTCCATCAAAACTTAAATCCTTAATAAATCGGTAAATACTGCGTTTTTTGAAAAAATAAGCGAAATCTCTGATCACTAGTGTTTCATGTCAAAAATCGATTTTTCCATTAAAATTTCCATCAAAACTTAAATCCTTAATAACTCGGTAAATACTGCGTTTTTTGAGGAAAATAAGCGAAATCTGTGATCACTTATGTTTCATATCAAAAATCGCTTTTTCATTGAAAATTTCCATCAAAACTTCAATCTTTAATAACTCGGTAAATACTGCGTTTTTTGAGAAAATGAGCGAAATCTGTGATCACTAGTGTTTCACACCAAAAATCGATTTTTCCATTAAAATTTCCATCAAAACTTAAATCCTTAATAACTCGGTAAATACTGCGTTTTTTTGAGAAAATAAGCGAAATCTGTGATCACTTATGTTTCATACCAAAAATCGATTTTTCATTGAAAATTTCCATCAAAACTTAAATCCTTAATAACTCGGTAAATACTGCGTTTTTTGAGAAAATGTGCGAAATCTGTGATCACTAGTGTTTCACACCAAAAATCGATTTTTCCATTAAAATTTCCATCAAAACTTAAATCCTTAATAACTCGGTAAATACTGCGTTTTTTGAGAAAATAAGCGAAATCTGTGATCACTTGTGTTTCATATCAAAAATCGCTTTTTTCATTGAAAATTTACATCAAAATTAAAATCCTTAATAACTCGGTAAATACTGCGTTTTTTGAGAAAATAAGCGAAATCTGTGATCACTAGTGTTTCATACCAAAAATCGATTTTTCATTGAAAATTTCCATCAAAACTTAAATCCTTAATAACTCGGTAAATACTGCGTTTTTTGAGAAAATAAGCGAAATCTGTGATCACTTATGTCTCATACCAAAAATCGATTTTTTCATTGAAAATTTCCATCAAAACTTAAATCCTTAATAACTCGGTAAATACTGCGTTTTTTGAGGAAATAAGCGAAATCTGTGATCACTTATTTCTCATACCAAAAATCGATTTTTCATTGAAAATTTCCATCAAAACTTAAATCCTTAATAACTCGGTAAATACTGCGTTTTTTTGAGAAAATAAGCGAAATCTGTGGTCACTAGTGTTTCACACCAAAAATCGATTTTTCATTGAAAATTTCCATCAAAACTAAAATCCTTAATAACTCGGTAAATACTGCGTTTTTTGAGAAAATAAGCGAAATCTGTGATCACTAGTGTTTCATACCAAAAATCGATTTTTCATTGAAAATTTCCATCAAAACTTAAATCTTTAATAACTCGGTAAATACTGCGTTTTTGAGAAAATAAGCGAAATCTGTGATCACTAGTGTTTCATACCAAAAATCGATTTTTCATTGAAAATTTCCATCAAAACTTAAATCTTTAATAACTCGGTAAATACTGCGTTTTTTGAGAAAATGAGCGAAATCTGTGATCACTAGTGTTTCACACCAAAAATCGATTTTTCATTGAAAATTTCCATCAAAACTAAAATCCTTAATAACTCGGTAAATACTGCGTTTTTTGAGGAAATAAGCGAAATCTGTGATCACTAGTGTTTCACACCAAAAATCGATTTTTCATTGAAAATTTCCATCAAAACTTAAATCCTTAATAACTCGGTAAATACTGCGTTTTTTGAGAAAATGAGCGAAATCTGTGATCACTAGTGTTTCACACCAAAAATCGATTTTTCATTGAAAATTTCCATCAAAACTTAAATCCTTAATAACTCGGTAAATACTGCGTTTTTTGAGGAAATAAGCGAAATCTGTGATCACTTATGTCTCATACCAAAAATCGATTTTTCATTGAAAATTTCCATCAAAACTTAAATCCTTAATAACTCGGTAAATACTGCGTTTTTTGAGAAAATAAGCGAAATCTGTGGTCACTAGTGTTTCACACCAAAAATCGATTTTTCATTGAAAATTTCCATCAAAACTAAAATCCTTAATAACTCGGTAAATACTGCGTTTTTTGAGAAAATAAGCGAAATCTGTGATCACTAGTGTTTCATACCAAAAATCGATTTTTCATTGAAAATTTCCATCAAAACTTAAATCTTTAATAACTCGGTAAATACTGCATTTTTGAGAAAATAAGCGAAATCTGTGATCACTAGTGTTTCATACAAAAAATCTATCTGTGATCACTAGTGTTTCGCACTAAAAATCGATTTTTCCATTAAAATTTCCATCAAAACTTAAATCCTTAATAACTCGGTAAATACTGCGTTTTTTGAGAAAATAAGCGAAATCTGTGATCACTTGTGTTTCATATCAAAAATCGATTTTTCATTGAAAATTTACATCAAAACTAAAATCCTTAATAACTTGGTAAATACTGCGTTTTTTGAGAAAATAAGCGAAATCTGTGATCACTAGTGTTTCATACCAAAAATCGATTTTTCATTGAAAATTTCCATCAAAACTTAAATCCTTAATAACTCGGTAAATACTGCGTTTTTTGAGAAAATAAGCGAAATCTGTGATCACTAGTGTTTCATACCAAGAATCGATTTTTCATTGAAAATTTCCATCAAAACTTAAATCCTTAATAACTCGGTAAATACTGCGTTTTTTGAGAAAATAAGCGAAAACTGTGATCACTAGTGTTTCATACCAAAAATCGATTTTTCATTGAAAATTTCCATCAAAACTTAAATCCTTAATAACTCGGTAAATACTGCGTTTTTTGAGAAAATAAGCGAAATCTGTGATCACTAGTGTTTCATACCAAAAATCAATTTTTCATTGAAAATTTCCATTAAAACTTAAATCCTTAATAACTCGGTAAATACTGCGTTTTTTGTGAAAATAAGCGAAATCTGTGATCACTAGTGTTTCATACCAAAAATCGATTTTACGTCGGAAATTTCCGTCAAAACTTAAATCCTTAATAACTCGGTAAATACTGCGTTTTTTTGAGAAAATAATCGAAACCTGTGATCACTTATGTTTCATTCCAAAAATCGATTTTTCAGTGAAAATTTCCGTTAAAACTAAAATCCTTAATAACTCGGTAAATACTGCGTTTTTTGAAAAAATAAGCGAAATCTGTAATCACATATGTCTCATAACAAAAATCGATTTTACGTCGGAAATTTCCATCAAAACTTAAATCCTTAATAACTCGGTAAATACTGCGTTTTTTGAGGAAATAAGCGAAGTCTGTAATCATTTCTGTATCATACCAAAAATCGGTTTATCCATTGAAATCCCCATCAAAACTTAAATCCTCAATAACTCGGTAAATACTGCGTTTTTTGAGAAAATAAGCGAAATCTGTGATCACTAGTGTTTCACACCAAAAATCGATTTTTCATTGAAAATTTCCATCGAAAATAAAATCCTTAATAACTCGGTAAATACTGCGTTTTTTGAGAAAATAAGCGAAATCTGTGATCACTAGTGTTTCACACCAAAAATCGATTTTTCATTGAAAATTTCCATCAAAACTTAAATCCTTAATAACTCGGTAAATACTGCGTTTTTTGAGAAAATAAGCGAAATCTGTGATCACTAGTGTTTCATACCAAGAATCGATTTTTCCATTAAAATTTCCATCAAAACTTAAATCCTTAATAACTCGGTAAATACTGCGTTTTTTGAGGAAATAAGCGAAATCTGTGATCACTAGTGTTTCGCACCAAAAATCGATTTTTCCATTAAAATTTCCATCGAACCTTAAATCCTTAATAACTCGGTAAATACTGCGTTTTTTGAGAAAATAAGCGAAATCTGTGATCACTAGTGTTTCATACCAAGAATCGATTTTTCATTGACTCGGTAAATACTGCGTTTTTTGAGAAAATAAGCGAAATCTGTGATCACTAGTGTTTCATACCAAAAATCGATTTTTCATTGAAAATTTCCATCAAAACTTAAATCCTTAATAACTCGGTAAATACTGCGTTTTTTGAGAAAATAAGCGAAATCTGTGATCACTAGTGTTTCATACCAAAAATCGATTTTTCATTGAAAATTTCCATCAAAACTTAAATCCTTAATAACTCGGTAAATACTGCGTTTTTTGAGAAAATAAGCGAAATCTGTGATCACTAGTGTTTCATACCAAAAATCAATTTTTCATTGAAAATTTCCATTAAAACTTAAATCCTTAATAACTCGGTAAATACTGCGTTTTTTGTGAAAATAAGCGAAATCTGTGATCACTAGTGTTTCATACCAAAAATCGATTTTACGTCGGAAATTTCCGTCAAAACTTAAATCCTTAATAACTCGGTAAATACTGCGTTTTTTTGAGAAAATAAGCGAAACCTGTGATCACTTATGTTTCATTCCAAAAATCGATTTTTCAGTGAAAATTTCCGTTAAAACTAAAATCCTTAATAACTCGGTAAATACTGCGTTTTTTGAAAAAATAAGCGAAATCTGTAATCACATATGTCTCATAACAAAAATCGATTTTACGTCGGAAATTTCCATCAAAACTTAAATCCTTAATAACTCGGTAAATACTGCGTTTTTTGAGGAAATAAGCGAAGTCTGTAATCATTTCTGTATCATACCAAAAATCGGTTTATCCATTGAAATCCCCATCAGAACTTAAATCCTCAATAACTCGGTAAATACTGCGTTTTTTGAGAAAATAAGCGAAATCTGTGATCACTAGTGTTTCACACCAAAAATCGATTTTTCATTGAAAATTTCCATCGAAAATAAAATCCTTAATAACTCGGTAAATACTGCGTTTTTTGAGAAAATAAGCGAAATCTGTGATCACTAGTGTTTCACACCAAAAATCGATTTTTCATTGAAAATTTCCATCAAAACTTAAATCCTTAATAACTCGGTAAATACTGCGTTTTTTGAGAAAATAAGCGAAATCTGTGATCACTAGTGTTTCATACCAAGAATCGATTTTTCATTGAAAATTTCCATCAAAACTTAAATCCTTAATAACTCGGTAAATACTGCGTTTTTTGAGGAAATAAGCGAAATCTGTGATCACTAGTGTTTCACACCAAAAATCGATTTTTCATTGAAAATTTCCATCAAAACTTAAATCCTTAATAACTCGGTAAATACTGCGTTTTTTGAGAAAATAAGCGAAATCTGTGATCACTAGTGTTTCATATCAAAAATCGATTTTTCCATAAAATTTCCATCAAAACTTAAATCCTTAATAACTCGGTAAATACTGCGTTTTTTGAGAAAATAAGCGAAATCTGTGATCACTAGTGTTTCATATCAAAAATCGATTTTTCCATAAAATTTCCATCAAAACTTAAATCCTTAATAACTCGGTAAATATTGCGTTTTTTGAGAAAATAAGCGAAATCTGTGATCACCAGTGTTTCGCACCAAAAATCGATTTTTCCATTAAAATTTCCATCGAAACTTAAATCCTTAATAACTCGGTAAATACTGCGTTTTTTGAGAAAATAAGCGAAATCTGTGATCACTAGTGTTTCATACCAAAAATCGATTTTTCATTGAAAATTTCCATCAAAACTTAAATCCTTAATAACTCGGTAAATACTGCGTTTTTTGAGAAAATAAGCGAAATCTGTGATCACTAGTGTTTCGCACCAAAAATCTATTTTTCCATTAAAATTTCCATCGAAACTTAAATCCTTAATAACTCGGTAAATACTGCGTTTTTTGAGAAAATAAGCGAAATCTGTGATCACTAGTGTTTCATACCAAAAATCGATTTTTCATTGAAAATTTCCATCAAAACTTAAATCCTTAATAACTCGGTAAATACTGCGTTTTTTGAGAAAATAAGCGAAATCTGTGATCACTAGTGTTTCATACCAAAAATCGATTTTTCCACAGTGTTTCACACCAAAAATCGATTTTTCATTGAAAATTTCCATCAAAACTTAAATCCTTAATAACTCGTAAATACTGCGTTTTTTGAGAAAATAAGCGAAATCTGTGATCACTTATGTTTCATACCAAAAATCGATTTTTCATTGAAAATATCCATCAAAACTAAAATCCTTAATAACTCGGTAAATACTGCTTTTTTTGAGAAAATAAGCGAAATCTGTGATCACTTATGTTTCATACCAAAATCGATTTTTCCATTGAAATTTCCATCAAAACTTAAATCCTTAATGACTCGGTAAATACTGCGTTTTTTGAGAAAATAAGCGAAATCTGTGATCACTTTTACTTCATACCAAAAACCGATTTTTCCATTAAAATGTTCATCAAAACTAAAATCCTTAATGACTCGGTAAATACTGCGTTTTTTGAGTAAATAAGCGAAATCTGTGATCACTTGTGTTTCATACCAAAAATCGATTTTTCATTGAAAATTTCCATCAAAACTTAAATCCTTAATAACTCGGTAAATACTGCGTTTTTTGAGAAAATAAGCGAAATCTGTGATCACTAGTGTTTCATACCAAAAATCGATTTTTCCACAGTGTTTCACACCAAAAATCGATTTTTCATTGATAATTTCCATCAAAACTTAAATCCTTAATAACTCAATAAATACTGTGCTTTTTGAGAAAATAAGCAAAATCTGTGATCACTTGTGTTTCATACCAAAAATCGATTTTTCCATTAAAATTTCCATCAAAACTAAAATCCTTAATAACTCAATAAATACTGTGTTTTTTTCGAGAATAAGCGAAATCTGTGATCACTTGTGTTTCATACCAAAATCGATTTTTCCATTGAAATTTCCATCAAAACTTAAATCCTTAATGACTCGGTAAATACTGCGTTTTTTGAGTAAATAAGCGAAATCTGTGATCACTTGTGTTTCATACCAAAAATCGATTTTTCCATTAAAATTTCCATCAAAACTAAAATCCTTAATAACTCAATAAATACTGTGCTTTTTTAGAAAATAAGCAAAATCTGTGATCACTTGTGTTTCATACCAAAAATAGATTTTTCATCGAAAATTTCCATCAAAACTTAAATCCTTAATAACTCGGTAAATACTGCGTTTTTTGATATAAAAAGCGAAATCTGTGATCACTTGTGTTTCATACCAAAAATCGATTTTTCCATTAAAATTTCCATCAAAACTAAAATCCTTAATAACTCAATAAATACTGTGCTTTTTTAGAAAATAAGCAAAATCTGTGATCACTTGTGTTTCATACCAAAAATAGATTTTTCATCGAAAATTTCCATCAAAACTTAAATCCTTAATAACTCGGTAAATACTGCGTTTTTTGAGAAAATAAGCGAAATCTGTGATCACTTGTGTTTCATATCAAAATCGATTTTTCCATTAAAATTTCCGTCAAAACTTAAATCTTTAATAACTCGGTAAATACTGCGTTTTTTGAGAAAATAAGCGAAATCTGTGATCACTAGTGTTTCATACCAAAAATCGATTTTTCATTGAAAATTTCCATCAAAACTTAAATCCTTAATAACTCGGTAAATACTGCGTTTTTTGACATAAAAAGCGAAATCTGTAAATACTGCGTTTTTTGAGAAGACAAGCGAAATCTGTGATCACTAGTGTTTCATACCAAAAATCTATTTATCATTGAAAATTTCCATCAAAACTTAAATCCTTAATAACTCGGTAAATACTGCGTTTTTTGAGATAAAAAGCGAAATCTGTGATCACTAGTGTTTCAGACCAAAAATCGATTTTTCATTGAAAATTTCCATCAAAACTTAAATCCTTAATAACTCGGTAAATACTGCGTTTTTTGAGAAAATAAGCGAAATCTGTGATCACTTATGTTTCAGACCAAAAATCGATTTTTCATTGAAAATTTCCATCAAAACTTAAATCCTTAATAAGTCGGTAAATACTGCGTTTTTTGAGATAAAAAGCGAAATCTGTGATCACTTGTGTTTCATATCAAAATCGATTTTTCCATTAAAATTTCCATCAAAACTTAAATCCTTAATAACTCAATAAATACTGTGCTTTTTGAGAAAATAAGCAAAATCTGTGATCACTTGTGTTTCATACCAAAAATCGATTTTTCCTTTAAAATTTCCATCAAAACTAAAATCCTTAATAACTCGGTAAATACTGCGTTTTTTGAGAAAATAAGCGAAATTTGTGATCACTTTTATTTCATACCAAAAATCGATTTTTCATTGAAAATTTCCATCAAAACTTAAATCCTTAATAACTCGGTAAATACTGCGTTTTTTGAGAAAATAAGCAAAATCTGTGATCACTTGTGTTTCATAACAAAATCGATTTTTCCATTGAAATTTCCATCAAAACTTAAATCCTTAATGACTCGGTAAATACTGCGTTTTTTGAGTAAATAAGCGAAATCTGTGATCACTTGTGTTTCATACCAAAAATCGATTTTTCCATTAAAATTTCCATCAAAACTAAAATCCTTAATAACTCGGTAAATACTGAGTTTTTTGAGAAAATAAGCGAAATCTGTGATCACTTGTGTTTCATACCAAAAATTGATTTTTCATTGAAAATTTTTATTTATTTATTTATTAATAGTAAATAAATTTACATATCAATATATAATAAGGAACTGGCTACTGAGGCCTTCGTCCTATTCATTGAAAATTTCCATCAAAATTTAAATCCTTAATAACTCGTTAAATACTGCCTTTTTTTGAGTAAATAAGCGAAATCTGTGATCACTTGTGTTTCATATCAAAAATCGATTTTTCAGTGAAAATTTCCATCAAAACTTAAGTCCTTTATAACTCGGTAAATACTGCGTTTTATAAGAAAATTTCCATCAAGGCATTTTATAGACCGGTAGATAGTGTGTTTCTTTTTTTTGCGGAACTTTAAAATTATCTTGGAATTGTTTGTTGGTATGCGGTGTGTAGTTTTCTGTCTTTGTTCGCTTATAACAACCATGATTAGTTTGTGTGTTTACGTTTTCCTAAGATTTTTTGGCATATGGTCAGTTAAAAATAGAACATTTATAACAAATATGGACTATAACGGAACTATCATAATTTCGTTATAGTCATCTAATAGTTTTTAGACAATTACTACATGTGTTTTTGGATTTCAAAAGAAAAACACCAAAAATTAAAATAATCATAATTCCATGTATATGACATGACAATACATTTTGACAACAATGCGTTTGTTATTGTTAGACAATTGCAATTTAAACATTTAAACAATTTAACTTTACAAGTCATGATTTGACCTTTTTTGTAAAATTTGTGTAATTAATTCACAAGAATTTAGAAGTATTTTTTTGTTAATGTTTTAAATTCATTGAGGAAAAAACTATACGCCAAGAGTTAAATTTTTACACACCCATGAACGCCTTTTCAAGGCAAAAGTCTTTTTAGAGTTAAAGAAAAACACTATTTGTTCTATGTCATGATAAACATTAAATATTGAAACAACAACATTTTTGTTCTAGCAAATAATGAATTCAATTTTTTGTTTGCCTTTATTCATGGTTATTTTGACGATATTTTTAATGTTATTAATTGACTTAATAACATTAACTGCATAACTTGCTGAAATTGCTAAGAAATATTTTTCAAGGTGAAGCAAATTCAGTTGAAAACATCTATATTAATATTATATCAGAATGCAAATCAGAGAACTGAATAAGTAGATTTGTTGAAACTACTTCTGGAACTCTTATGAAGCAATTTAATGTTATGATTTACTAATTAGTCTTGCTTTTATTGAAATTGAATTCATTGATTATCGCAAAATACAATAGCGTATTCATTTCATACTTTTCTGCTGATATCTCTTAAACAAAAGCATGTACTATAACAAAATTTTGTACAGATAGTTCGAGAGTCAATAAAAACTATGAAACCAAAAATGGGCGTGGTCCGCCAACTTTACCGCCCACCTCCCATATAACGTAAAATTTGAAAACTTCATGATGGGTATATAGATTCGGCCGAGCCGAATATAACATTCTGGCTTGTTCTTTTTTCCTTAAATTAAAATTTAGGAAACTACTATTTTTCTACTGTTTCTTAAAAGCAGCGATTATCTATCAGTTAAAGCGTTATAGTTTAAAAGCTCCCATTGTTCTTCGCTTATTTCACCTATATTTGCGGTAATTTTTGCAATTTTCTTTCTCTATAAAATTCGGATCCATAATTTACTTTATCTATTATCCAGAAAATGTTTAGCTTACATTTTTTAGAGGCATATATTATATTAGGCAATCAGTGGAATAAAAGTGTGATGGAAATAATTTATATAACTTTTTTCGCCCTATTAATTATTCACGATGTAAAGTTTTTGTTAACTTTGTTATTAAAACTTAGATTTTTTGTTTCATTCTTTTGAATGATTTTAACAATTTTGTCATTTTTAAGATCTGCCGTCTTCTATTAGTTATATCAAATACAAATTTCCCCTCTACACCCACTCTTTATCCCGAACTTTTCATTGTTTTATGAGGACTAATTGAGAAATTCTTGATTTCTGCAACTTTATAGACTTCTGAGGGCTATGTGTAATAAGTTAGAGACTTGACGAATACTACATTTTTGTAGCCCAATTTCTTGACTATAATTCCTCAACCTATTACCTTAAATTTTTTTTAATTTATAAATTCTTCAGGGAAGCTAATTTTCTTTGTCCTCAGTAGGTTATAAATATGACGTGATGGAAATTTTGCAGTTTACTTTCTAAACTATATCAGCTGACCTGTGTAACTAAAAAGTTAGTTTGATATCTTTATACAGCAAAATCGCTAAAACACTTGTTAGAAAAGCAGATATTTAACAAAAAAGTAAAAAATATGAAAAAGTAAAAATATGCATTATTAAAAAAAATATATACAAAAATATGCGATTTCGAGTAAATATGCAAAAATATGCACTAACAAACCGATGCAATTTTTTAGTAAAATGTTTTATTTATATGGAGTGCGATCGAAAAAATCTTAACACACGTTTTGCCTCATAACTTTTTTTTCGAAGCAATATTTAAATCTTTTTTTATCTAGTTATCTTTGAAAAATATGTTAGTTATTATTTTGAATGACAACCATGTTGATTTGTTGTAAGTTTGATCAAAATGAATGACGAACAAGATGTACGTGCTATAAATTATTAAAGAATTTCAAAAAAAAAATTCAAATTGGTCCTACAAATATTTGGCCAAAGAATTAAATGTGTGCCGTCAAACTGTTTCCAAAGTTATTAAACAATATCAAGAGAATTCGACCATTGATAGGAAACATGGTTCGGGAAAAAAAAGTCCACATGGTATTGCGAAGGCCAAGAAAATTTAAAGCATATTGAAAAGAACTCTAAACACATCTTGTAGCAAAGCAGCCTGATTAGCTCAGTGTTTAGACTATTTGGTGCGAAAAGTTAAACCTAATGCGAAGTTGAAAACATATAAAGTCCAAAAAGTTCCAGACAAGAATGCTGCAAAAATTTAGAAGCCAAGAATAGGACACGAAATTAAAACCGAATTTAATACAAAAATACACAGAAAAAAGTAAAAATGGACTTCAATTACGAAATTTGTAATAATTCTTAATTGATTTTGCTCCAATCATCAAAATGGTAATATTAATAACTAGAATAATTGATATTATTATTACTTATTATAATAGTTATATTTCTGTGATCTGTAGTATAAATCAATTATATAAAAAAAAAAAAACAATCAAAACTCTAAGATCAACCATTTTCAAATTATTGAATTTTATATATGTTAAGATTTTTTCGATCGCATAGATAACAACATAAAATATAGGGTGATCGACTCGGTTTTCCAACCGGTTTTTAAACCGGTTTTTTCAGTCAATGTACTGTCGGTTTTTTCAAAATGTTCAATTTTCGAATGTCGAATAGACCGGTTTTTTTAAACACAAAAAAACCGGTTTTAAAAATACCTTTTTATTTAAAAAATTATGCACTAAATATTGATATTTGAATCGAAATTTATGATTATTTTTTTAATATTCATAAAGTATGATTTTTAATGTCTTAAAAATATAGCTTAAAATTAAATAAGTAATATTTATCCTGAATGAAATTTATTTTATCTATTGTAACACCTGTCATATTTTTGCACCTTATTTAAATGTTTTAGTTTTTTTATTCAACGAAGAAATTGTTTTTCAAAGATTTTGTTTTAAAAAAGTCACCTGCAGAATCGTTTTAATAAAATTGATTCTGGCCTTTTCAATATTAACCCATGGTTTCTGTTTATGCTAAGTAAATGTTAATATAATTTTTGATGATTATTTTCTTACAATTTGTATACCCTACATGGCTATTATGCGTTTGCAATGATGTTTGTAACACACAAAAATATTGGTCTAAGAACTACCTTTATTTGTTCTAATCGGCTTTACGTCGATTTGACGATGTCCGTCTGTCCGTCCATGTAAAACTTGTAATCAAAATACAGGTCGCAATTTAGTTTTCTTATATCCAAGGACGAAGAGTGTTGAAATTGGTAATAATCGGTCCATTATTTCCCCTAGCCCCCATACAAATAACCTCCAAAAATCATAAATCCCTTAAATGTAGCAGTAATTTTTGCACATCTAAGTTCCATATACTTTTAAATCTGTGTGCCGAATTTCATGAAGATCGGTCCATAATTGACCATAGTACTGGTCCACAATTCCACAGGTCTAGAAAAAAAAGACCACTCCCCGAATTTTTATGTACACAATGGTGTAGGGTATTGTTGGCCTTGACCGTATATTTCTTTCTTTCTCGTTCTTAATGGGTTATAGTTATTTCCAAAAATAAAAAAGATTTATTGATTTTTCTTTAAGAAATGTAGTCTTTTGATAGAAATATTAATTTCTGCAAAAAAACCGGTTAACCGTTTTTTTCTGAATTTAAAAAAATGCAACCGGTTTTTTCAAAATATCAACTATTCGAACTATTCGAAAACCGGTTTCTAAAAAAAGTCGAATAATCGATCACCCTAATAAAATAGTATTTAAATTTTCCGGAAAACATGTAACTGCATTAAAAATTTACCTCTATTATTAACTTTCAAAGCTATAAGGTTGCCACAATTTTCAAAATAAAAATAAACATAAATTCATTTTACATTAATTTTAACCTCCTCCAAATTTTATCCAAATCGGTAACCGAGTTAAATTTTTAAATTTGAAATAGGTTAATTAATCATTAAATCATTAAATTTTAAAATTTCTTAAAAAATCAATAAAAACCCCAAAACAAAATCAACTGTCCTTAAAAGGTTAAACTATAAACTAATCATCGCTAATAAGTTATAACAAAATGTTTTCATTATGAATTAGCATAAATAGTATACAAAGACTTAATTAAATATGTATAAATAATTTCATACTTCCCCAACAGACCGACATACATACAAATACTATTACCGACTTAATACAGGGAAAAACCTCTTAACTGTTTAAAATGCAAAAGAAAAAAATGTTAGCTAATAGATTAATCGTTTTAAAACACCTAACTGATCACAAATAAATAAATACAATAATTAATGAAATTAAATTTATAAAATAAAAAAAAAATATAAAAATAGTGCATTCAATATAAATTTAAATAGTTACACAAGAAACATTTTCATATTTATAGTTTGCAAATATTTGCACAAACAATTACATGGGACAAGTAATAATAGTAACAATTAAATAATTCCAATTACAATGGTTTTCATCAAAATCATAAATTGTCGTATCAAATAAAATAGAGCACCCTGGCCTGCTATAAACAAATATATAAAATGTTTAGATAATAAAACCCTCCTTAAAATCTGAAATGTAATACAAGTACTGCAAGTAACTGAACCTATGCTTCCATTCATCAGCTGTGCTGTTTTCTTATAGTTTTTTTTTTAATGACAGTGTGAAAATAGAATAAGAAAATCTATAAAAACAAATGATAATTGTATTGTTAAGAAGGTGCGGTTGCAGCCAGTACTGACTTCCCAAGTCTCAGTTAAAGTGAAACCTTAAAATACATCGATTCTCATTCACTCACTCATACATTTAAAATAATCGACAAAATATTTATTAGTTTTTTTTTTTTTTTTTTTTTTTTTTGTTCAATTAGCACTTGCAGTAGTTTTATAAATTGTTGTATTTAATACAAACATTTCTGAATGTGTTTTTTTATGGCAACTTGTAATTAAACGCATTTTTCATTTTTAACATTAATCGCATTTTTGTATAAATTCTTTTTATTTTATTAGTTCTATGCATTTCATTTCTATAGGTTTTTGTTCTCCTTGTACTGTTTTGTAATTTGCCATATTAACAAGTGCTCGTTATTTGTATTTTGTCATTTTTTTTTTCTTCATATAAAATTAATTTTTTTCCATAAAACAAAAACTATATTTTTTTTTATAGTGAATTTTTCTTCAAGACATGTTGCCAACTTTCATTTAAAGAAATATTCGTATTAATTAGTTCCGTAATATAAATAAATGACAACATTATTAATTATTATTAATAAACTCATACACACGTTCTTTATGAAGACATTGAATATGTCACTTTCAAAGAGGATCTATAGTAAATACTTAATGTAAGGAAAAGAAATCGTTAAGATTGAAGTTATTATTTCTTATGAAAGAGAAAGGGGAATTTATACAATTTATGATCTTGATGAAAAAATTATTTATAAAAAGTAATTATTTAAATATGACATTAAACGTGATATTTCAGCATTTTGTCAGCTGTCAAAGTTAATGTTATATAAATGCAATGAATATAAGTTTCAACGTACTTATTTATATTGGGTTAAGTAAAAAGTTGTCAGGTTTTTTTTTTTTTTTTTTTTTTTTTTGTCTCCAATTCGATTTAACACTAATTTGATTAAATCAAACGAAAATATGTTTAAGAGGTGACATTTCAGGTTACGTTTTTGATAAAGACAGTTATTTAATTCGCAAAAAGTTATATTGATTTGATAATGAGTAATATATCTGAAGAAATACTCTTTGTGATGTGATTTAAATTTAGTAGCTACTGAAACTAAACCGGCAAACAAGATGTCAGGAGACGAACCACATATCATATTGGAATCATTAAAAAAAACTGGCTATTCGAAGAAGATCGATGTTTGGGTATCATATGAATTAACGCAAAGAAATTTGATTGACCGAATTACCACCAATGAAATACAACCAAATTTTTTAAGCAAATAATTACGGGGGGAAAATGGCTTAAATATGTATCAATACCATCTAGTACAAAAAAATCAGCGGATACTTTTTCTACGACCCAATATGAGTATGAGATTTACTGATATAACTGAGGAAAACTATGTGTCAAAGAAATTTGCATAAAATTAAGTTACCGACTGAAAGGCACAAATGAATTTTTCCGGGAAAAATTTGTATGGGGAACACGCAAAAACAAATTATTATTTATAAGGCTTGAAAGTAGAATGTAAATTTTCCTTCTCTTTACATTTTTAACCCATTAAAGACCAAATAAAATTTGTTTCTCTGAGGAGTTTTTAGGTAGAGGAAATTAATCACTCATGTTTTATTGTCAAGAAATGGGGCTACAAAAATGTAGTACTTGAACCCATAGCCGTTGGAAGTCTTTAAAGTTGTAAAATCAAAATATAATTTTTGATGATTATTTTCTTACAATGTTAATACCCTACACCACCATAGGGCATAAATCATTCTCTGATTCGATATAACCATGTTCGTCTGTTTGTCCGTAATAAAACTACAAGTCGGAATTTTGAATATAAATTAATAAAATTTAAATTATTAAAATATTAACTTCAGCAAAAAAAACATTAACCGGTTTTTTCTGAATTTAAAAAAGTGCAACCGGTTCTTTCAAAATACCAACTATACATTCATTTCCATCGTTTTTTTTATGAAAAGTTAATGTTATTTTTAAGAGAAGGGTTCAATGTATTTAATTCAAAGTACTGTCCATCGGAAGCAACGACTTTTTCGTATAGCAATTTGTTGATTCCATCATCAAACCAAATTTTAAATACCTTGTAATGAAGTGAAGCGTATTTCAACTAGGCTATTCCGTATCGACCCTGCGGAAAATTTGTGGCAATTGGACTAATGGACCGATCCCTCAGTACCGGTTGAGTACCAATTGACACCTAACTCATCACCAAAGTTCCAGTTGTGAATCAGTTGACACCACCACACTCACTAAATATCATCAATTAGCAGCTCGTGCGAAATAACAATCTGTGGCTGAGTGGTTAGAGTTGAAGACTATAAAACGAAAGATACGTCAGAAGAAAGTGAGTTCGATTCTGGGTGCCACCATCGACGGAAAATTATAAAATAAAAATAAATATAATTTAATTAAAATAAATTAAAAGAAATAATAAAAAAAAAGAGTTTAAAAAGTAAACATTTTTCTTAAAATTTTTATCATATTAATTGATTCTGAACATGTCCTCTTGAACCAGTCCTATGACCTATCACAAGGGGCTAATTAACCTCCAATGACAACCCCATGTAAAAGTGACAGGTTACTCCCATATAAACTTCAGGAATTGGAACCGGTTACTAGACCTGAGAACCTGTTACGTGACTAGTTTTGAACCGATTCTCTTTCCTCTAGGGGAACGAAACAAAAAGTGTTTAAAAAGTGCAATGTCATGGTCACAGAGAGGGTTGGGTAAAACTACACAAAGCCATAATTCTTAACTGGTTGATAGAAAAATTTTGACTTATGTTTGTTGGCATATTCTGATCATTTCACGCAATTCTAAAAGCTTATTATAAATAGGAGCCTTCTAATCCTTTCAAATGCAAATCAAAACTTTGAATGGCAGAGATAGATATTCGGCGTTAATACCGACTTTCCTGGTGTCCGGGATTCACTTAAGATTTTTGCGCTTTGTATTATCGTGCTGGATCGTACATCTACGGCTCTTGGCTTCAGTACGTTTAGCACCCATTTTGTATGCTATTGGATGAATTTATGTTCTTTTTAAATATTATTGCTTGAACTACTTCCAACGTTTCCGGAAGCATTTCATATGTTTGGCACGAATCTTGATGGTATAAAGCCTCAAGTTTTATATTTTCATACCTTTCTGAAAATAACGATTTTAAACTTCCCCAAATATACGTTTTTGGCAGCAAACTCTCCATATTATAAGCTTATAAAAACTATATTCTTAACGTTTAACAGAATGACAAATACTGAATAAGAAAGTCTTAATAACAGTATTTTCACGTAGCATGGTTGTCGAAATGACACACTAAGCAACATTAATATTGCCGCAATTTAATGTTAAACGATGCGAAATTAATACATACACTGGAGAAATTCAATATTTCTCCAGAATAATAATTACTAGTATTTCTTGCTAAATATATCCCAACCATTTATAATTTCACAAATTTACAAAATGTCTTCTTAAACCTATAAATAAATTTCCAACTCATTTATAATTTGCTAAAGGGCATTAAAACTCGCAAATCGAATGCAAATATAACAGAGCACAGTGTGAGATTTTCTCATTCTGAGTGATCAAAAGTCTATATTTTTGTAATTAATAAAGCTATATTGGTGAAATTTTTGTAACACTAAGCTGATTTCGTGAAAAAATGGACGTGATAGGACAACTGCCACGCCTACTTTTCATATAATTCAATTCAATTTTATTAAGAATATGTGTGTGTGTATGTATGAATGTATGAATATATGAATGTATGTATTTTTAAATCTATGATTTGTTCACAAATTTCAATCAATAAAAATTATTTATCAGCATCATCAAAAGATATATTTCGCATTTTTAACAGTAACACAACTTCAAGTGTTACATTTGATCTTTTATTTTTTGGTGGTTTTCGTAAGCTGCAAATTAATGGATCTGATGATATTAATAGTCTATGTAGAAAATCTGTATCTGGAGTCCTCTCTAGATGTTTTTCTTGTGAAATGTTCGCGAAAGTTTTTACAATCCTTATTTCTGCCTTTTGTGATTCTTCGGATAATTGGCCGATAGGTACAATACATTTTTCAATGATATCTTTTCCATGAAATAAAATTGTACGTAGTGTATCGGGCATATAAAACCATTTATAGTTTTGCAGATAAATACTCCTAGTCTCTATGGCATAATTTTTAAAGGCAACAGAATCAATTTCAAGACCACATCCGAGAGTTTCCAAAATAATGTGAAAATGCTTTACCAATTCTATATCTAGACCAATAATTTCTGCAGTCTTTTTGGCATTACGAAAAAAACGTCTTTCAGTGTTACCATCATTTTAATTGCCTGAATTGACAAATCAATATCTTTTTCAACCAATTTCTAATTGAGTGTAAAAACCGAGCTTCCATTCTATTCGCTAACATCCATTTTGAATTGATTTTATTAATTATTTTGTTTGAAAATGATTTTATTGAATCAATATTATTAATTTTGTTTGATGTTGTACTAATATTTCTAGAAATAAACTCAATAACACTCAAAATTGTCCTCTTCTTTGATGCAAGAAACAAAACATCAACAATTTTTTGGTAAGAAATACGTTGACACATGATTAGTAATTGCTTTGCAAATTGAAAAGGGGCAAATTGGGCCAAAAGTTTATTACTGATTTTGGAAGACCACATATCAGCAATTACAAAAGTGCCATTTAGATAACGGGACTTTGTGGGACTTTTTAGTTTTTGTCCAATAAAAATTAATATAGAGACAAAAAAATTATAAAAAAGTTGAAGACTGAAAATTCCTACGATTGTTTTTTTTTTTTTGATAAGTTTTTTTTCAAAATATTATTACTTTCTGTGATAGATAACACACCAGCTTTTAAAATAGAAAAAGATTCATACAAATCCTGCTTAAAACAAAAAAGTTACAAACATTCAAAATTGAACTTCTCGCAAAAAATACTTCGCATAATATTTTTCTTGAACTACAGTGCTGTGTAAGGTGCCGTTACTTAATAACGGTTAACATTTTTTAAATAATTTTTTATATTTTTCAGTTATCCGGAAGGTTCTTAATTAGAATAACCAACTTTTTTTCAAAACTCAAAAAAAAATTTTCGGGTTTTGACCAGCTAAATTGTTAAAATCACACACTGTGCAGAGGTTTGAAATCTGTCACATTGTTTAGCTTAAATGATTGATTTGGGTATATAAAATGCGCAAATGAAAAGATTACTTAATGTCAAACTAATACAACATTTTACAAGATGGATTTACTAATTAATGACACACACATAGATATTTTAAATTGACACTTTGTAAAATCATAAGCTTTAAGAAATTATTGCAAAAAAATCTTCTTAACCACAAACTTTTCCAAGATTTTTAAATTTTATTGAACATTAAAATTTTTTTAAACTAAATATGTATGTTTGGTGTTAAGTTTGAATTCATTTCCTTTTATTACCAGAATTAAAATGTTTTAAATTTTTAACCCAATTTTAATTATTTGATGATAAGAAAACTCATTTCAAATGTTTTAAATATAAAGAGAACCAAAAAACCAAAAACTAGCAAAAATGAAGGTGTTGTGCAATTTTCACATAAAGATCAAATGCTACAAATTTGTACAATTTATCTTAATGGTCAAAAATGAAAAAAATAATAGAAATAAAATAATATTAAAGAGGTTTGTTTTTCATAGTTATTGGCTTTGTTGTTTTAGTTTTTTGGTATAATTCATTAAATCTTGATTAAAACCGGCCACGAAAAAGCCACAAAATATTATCATAAGCATAAGTGTATGAAATAAAATGTAAAAAAATGTTTTAAGAAAAAAATATAAAAACAAAAAAGAAGGTGAATACCAAACCAACTACCAAAAAACACTGACCGATATTACTTAAGCGCACATTCGCTGTAAAATTTGCTCAAAAACAACACCTTCGCGCATGCGCAATAATCCAAAGCAAGTGAACATTCTTGTTACGGTTGTCCATTTTAACACAGTTGGTAGTTAAAGTGTCGGAGTACTTTTTCGGGATTTTATTTGAAAAGTACTAAACTATTTTGAGAATCTAGAATTTAAATATCCTTTCGAAAGCTTAAAATTATTAAAAATTTAAACAAATAAAAATCAACTTATATTTTACTTAATTAAAAAAACTATATTTTAATTAAATCACTTTGATTTACTTTATCTAAGTAGTATTGAAAATAATTTTTTGTCAAAATTTTTTAGTACCTTTTTTATCCCCTAACTCAACTCAATTTTAAATGATTATAATTTTTCGTTTGTAAATTGTAGCAGTAGTAGTTAGGTATTTTGTCTAAGTAGTTTAATTTTTATTACTAGATCAACGAATACAATAAAGTAAATGTAATTTAAGATTGTAATGGATGAGTGAATTTTTATAACCAAAAATTTATTTGAATGCACAAAGAATTTTTGTGGTAAATAGTGGTGGAAGTGGAACTTTGCTTCAATGCATGAAAATGTAATTGTTCAAAATATAACTGAGATATATTTATTGCATTTTAATAATTCAAATTATAATGTGTATATAATTTTTTTCTGTTAAACCACCCAATAACCTTTAAAATCTCAGATTTCTAAGAAACTTTAGAAAGATTAAAGGTTTTATTCAGTAATAAATTATTGAAGGTTGTTAAATTTGTAACAAAAAAATTATTAGAAGACAATTTTCAAAATATTTTGGGAATATGAAAATGAGAACAATCATTATCTTTCTCATTTAGTTCGAAATTTACAAATAAATCACTAAAAATATGTAGTAATTTTTAAGATATTTTTAAAGTAAATCTTAGACTTGGATTTATATACCGAATTACTAGATCTTGATTAAATTTAAAAGGGTTTCCAATAATTAAAAACATTTACGTCCCTAAGTGAACTATACTTATCCGCAAATCGATACCTCCCTTTAGGGGTTAACTATGTCGAAAAATTTATTTAAGAACATATTATAATTTTACACATTTCTAAATGGTATCTTTGCAGAGATTATTTTAGTATTAAAACAAGCCCAAACTCCCAACAGGACTATGTACAGATCTTCTCAAATTTGACCTATTTTTAATCTAAATTTTGACTTTAGTCTTTAAGTTCTAAAATCTAAGAGCCTAGTTCTGGAAACCGAATGTAGATTCAAAAACTCTAATGTGTACCACAGAGTTCGCAGACGGTCAGACGGACGGACGGACATTGTTAAAACGACTCAGAAAGTGATTCTAAGCCGATTGATATAAATTAAGGTGGGTCTTAGACCAATGTGATGCTATGACCCAAAAAACTTTATTTTTTGCCTTCCTAGCAATTGTTTTATATGACCGATATAAGATTTCATGAAAAATTTTATTTATGTGATTTGGTTTTTTTTGTTCAACTTCCATTTTAAGAAAAACTAGTTTCGCTATAACCATGAAACTTAGCACATGGCTAGTGAGCATAATGGCAAATATAAACCAGTTAACAGAATTATATATTTTTCACCACATCAAAAGTTATAAGCCCAAGAACATGCACGGATTTTTTCATGCGCAGTCTTTTCTATGAATTTTCAAAATCTTTATTTAAGTCATACCTATTTAAAATCCTTTAATCAACCATATGGTTTAAAATCTCATTGTACTATGTATGTTCATTTTAAAATGTTTCTAATTTTAAATTAGATTTATATACCTTTAAAATCTGGGAGTTAAAAAAATCGAAATCTTTCTAAACAAGTTTGCAATCGTAAATTGCCTTGTTGTCTCTGTTTGGCGGTACCAAAACAGAGTTTGTGGACTATAATTAGACACCAGCAGAATAGAATACGTATTTTCTGTGCCGCTATACACTTGATAAGCATTCGTGGTGTCTTATCCATTTCGGTTTCGTTGAAACCTAAACACTTTCTCTGTTCATCCAAAACGAACATATATTGTGAGGGTAGAAGCGAGAGCATTTGCCATAGGAGCACATATGACTTTGCCAATTATAATGCAAACAAAGTAAACATATGTCTGTCACTAAATGATTTTCCTTTCCTTTATCGCTGATCTTCCATCTATCAAATTTTTGTATTTTCAATTTACATTTGACTTGATTAATTGTAAATATTTCACTGTAAATATTTTCTGTGATAACTTTCATAATTTTTGGAATTGATCAAAGATTTTTTCCGTATTGTAAACTTTAAGTAGTGAACATGAATTAACAACAGGTGTTTTAATAAATTCCTTTAAAGTGCACAAAACTCCTCCTGGGTATCATTCCCCCAGGAATATTGTAATCAGCTATGAGGCGCTTACTAACTGTAGATATTTCACTGTACATGTAGACTCCCTAGTTTTAATGGAATTCAAATCGTTTAGTGGTTTTCCCATGCACTGACTTTTAATCGGCATTGTTTATTAAATTTTTATTAATTTTACATAAAAATTTATTTAATTAAAACTTACATGTTTAATACATTAAAATAAAGTAAAAAGCCATCATATATAGAAAAAAACTATTGTACCACCATTACTTGGCAAATTTAACCCATGGGTTGAGCTAGTTTCACCGTTTTTGGTCACTTCAAAAATGTATAAAAAAAAAAAAACGAGAGAGAAACTATAGTCGGTCAGGACCGACCATATGATACCCTACACCATTGTGTATGAGCTAAAAATTAGATCTGTGGCTAATTGTAGACCAATACTTTTACTAAATGAAAATAAATTATACAAATACAGAACAATGCATTGATACTCGTACATCTGTATGATTTTATGCCGATTCCGGGAAATGGGTTTATATGGGAGCTATGGTCAATTATGGACCTATTCTCTTAAATCTTGGCAATGTTGTTTCTACTTATATAAAACTTATTTGTGTCAAATATTAACTTAATAGTATCATTCATGTGGGATCTATGCACATTAAAGTGATTTTCGGAAGAGGGGATTTATATGGGAGCTATGGTCAATTATGGACCGATCTTGATGAAATTTGGCACAAAGATTGAAACCTATACAACTTATTTGTACCGAGTTTCATTGAAATATTGCTATATTTAAAGAATTTATGATCGTTAAACCCCTATTCCGGGAGGACATTTGTATGGGGGCTAGGTGAGATAATGGACCGATCATAACCAATTTCAATAGGCTTCGTCAAGATATCTTTAAAATTGCGACCTGTACTTTGTTCAGAAAGTTTACATGGACAGACATCGTTAAATCGACTAAGAAAGTGATTCTGAGTCGAACGGTATGCTTTAAGGTGGGGGTCCGATAATTTTTTCTGTGCGTTATAAACATCAGCACAAACGCATAATACCCCAACCACCAATGGTGGTGTAGGGTATAATTAACGTAACAGGAAGATAGTCAGATATCTAGATTTTTATTACTAAAGAAAGTTTACTGATATCGTTTACGGTTTGAAAATACAGCACTTTAAGCAAAAAGTAGCGAATGCTCCCCTTCTACCCTAATAATTTTCTAACATAATATTTCAGTTTATTTCCGAAATAATTAATGGATATTAAGAAAATTATTGATCTAAGTCGTATGTAGTCTTGTAAATATTTTGCATTAACATTTTGAATGTGATAAAAGTTTTGTAAATTCTTTTAAATTCATATGCATACATATATTTTTAGTTTCTAAAAGCTCAATTAATTTTGTATTTAAACAAAATTAATTTAAAACTGCATGCAATCCCACAATATAGCAACCACAAAAAAAATTTAACAAAAAATAAACATAAATAAATTAAAATGAAATAAGATTAAGGCAATTTTAACGTTTTTGTAAGTTAGTTAGTATACATACATACTTATACAAAAAAACATATTTATTTTACTTACACATATGCAATATTCCTTATAAGCAATTTAGTTTTCATATTAAGTATTTATAACAAAACTTTTGTAATTTTATTTTTGGGCAAGTTCTTTTTTTTTTTTTTCTAATTTTGGGTCTTTTTTCTGTTATTTTTAATAGCAAGTCATTAGATATGCACTTCATATTTTGCGCTAGTGTACGAGTATTAAATATTTTTAAACTAATTATATTTCAATTTTATTGTTTATGCCTTAATGCCTTTTTTGCAAATGCCTTTATGCTTAAAAATCTATAGTAGTATAACTTAATATCCATATACAACTTACTTAAACTACCATTAAAATTTCATTTAACTTCCAAATTACTTACAAAATTTACAAAGTCGTTAACATGTTTATTCAACATTCTAAATATTTTGTTGCTTAAGTCAAGCTTTATATATATTGTTGCAAGTTGTTTGATGTTTTTTTTTTTATTTTGCATTTTTTCAATTTTAATAATTCAACAGGCAAAATAATGATAATTGTTCATTATTGAATTCTTATTGCAGATTTTAGTTCAATTACAAAATACAAAAAGCACAACATTTCGTAATTTTATTTTACTTTTTTTAAATTATTTTTCTAGTTCTTAACAAAAATATCCAGATTCGAAATTTTCCTTAAATTTATGCCTGAAGTAACGCTAAAGAGATGTAAATGAATAATAAAGGGTGGTCTGAAGTATCTTTTTCATTTTTAAAATGCAGGCTAATCAAAAAACAAAATTCAAGCTTAAATATCTTTTTAACTGTAAGAGATCTCTTAAGTGAGTAAGCTTATTTTATATTGTAAAGCACTTTACAGAAATATAAAAATATTTGAAATCGGACTTAATTTGTAGAATTCGATTAAGCTTTTACATAATCGAGATAGTCAACTTTGACACTCTGTAGCTTATCTCATGTTATCACAGAGTGATTACAAGATGATTTTTCTGAAAGGTTATGTCCTCCTCCACAACTCTTCCATACATTTCAAAATCCGTGCATGAGCTTATAACTTTTGAAGTGGTTAAAAATAAATAATTGTCTTAACTGGTTTACATTTGTCATTATGCTCACTAGCCATGTGCGCTAAGTTTCATGGTAATAACGAAACTAGTGAATTGTTTTGAATTTTTATAAGAAAAGTTAAAAGGAAATCTAGCCTGAAGACGTATAAAGTACAAAAAAGATCCTAATAGAAACGCAAGGAAGAATTTGGAGGTAAAACAAGCAAGAAATAATTTATTCTTTTATGAGTAGAACTTGAACATAACAGTCATTAATAAAAATATAATTTAAAAAAATTCGCCCATTGGTTAAGTCTTATAAGCAGATTTGTATACACGTCGTGCATAGTCCCTAGTTTAGGAGATACAGATATATTACCAAAAAATTTGCGTTTGACCCCACTGTATACCCTTTAAATGATCATTTCTAAAATTCTCCATGATTAATTTGATTTTAATATTTTATGAAAATTAAAAAAAAAAAGCTACTACTATTCTTTATTTTATATATCATATTTCCGGACTTCACTAAACTTTTATTTATTTTTACTATTGTATTTTTATACCCTACACCACCATGGGTGGGGAGGGTATTATGCGTTTGTGCGGATGTTTGTAACACCCAAAAATATTGGTCTAAGACCCACCTTAATTTATACCAATCGGCTTAGAATCACTTTCTGAGTCGTTTTAACGATGTCCGTCCGTCCGTCTGTCCGTCCATGTAAAACTTGTAATCAAACTACAAGTCGCAGTTTTTAACCAAATTCAATGAAATTTGGCACAAAGGTTTCTTATAATTCAGGGACGAAGCCTATTGAAATTGGTTATGATCGGTCCATTATTTCACCTAGTCCCCATACAAATGTCCTCCCGGAAAAGGGTTTAACGATCATAAATCCCTTAAATATAGAAATATTTTAATAAAACTTGGCACATATAGAAAATCGGTTTATAATTAACCATAGCTCCCATATAAACCCCTTTTCACAAAATCACTTTAACGGGCATAAATCTCATTATAATGTTAGTATCAAGTTAATATTCGACACAAATAAGTTTTATATGAACATAAATGATAGTGCCAAATTTTGCAAAGATCGGTCCATAATTTACCATAGCTCCCATATAAGGCCCTCTTCCAGGAATCACCCAAAAGTGAATAAATTCATATAAATGTCAGCATCAACTTAATATTCTGTATTCGTATGTTTTATTTTACACTTATGAGTATCGGTCCACATTTGACTCCAAGTCTAATAAAAGACCCCTCCCCGAATTATAATGTACACAATGGTGTAGGGTATCATATGGTCGGGCTTGACCGACTATATCTTTTTCTCTCGTTCTATTTAAATCAATTATAAATGAACACTCTATAAATCATTTAAACTTTTGTAATACGTCTTTAATAAAGGTGTGGGGTTTCTTGAGAAATCAATACGATCATTAGTTAATTTTAATCAAATATTTTATTCAATTTAATTTATTGCTGCAATAAACGCTACTTGCAAATAAAAACAAATAAATTTCACATAAAAAGTTCACAGGAATGTTAGTACTTAATCTTTAACTATAATACTGGTCGACAAAAAAATCCTCCACCAAAGATGAATAGTTGAACTTGATGCATTTTGATGTGCTAAACAAGAACCTGCTTTTAGTTTTTTTCCATTTGGTCTGGATTTTTTTTATGGGCGTGTCTAATATTTCGGCCGTAGTAAGGCCATTTCTTTAGTATATTTCCTCATAACTTAAAAACAGTGTGCACTATTGACATAAGTGATACACCAAAAAACGCGTACTAAAAATATCTTTAAATCACACATTTTTTTATGTGCTCAATATTTTCGGAGTTATTTTGAAATAAACTTTTTCATGTAAAATTTTGGATTTTTTTTTTTTTTTTTTTGTTTTGTTACTAAAATTTAATTTTATAAATGAAAACATCAAAAATGCTACGAATAAAATAAGGCATGTATCTTCAAAATTGATACATGCGTTATTTCACCATATAAGGTGAAACTGTGTTCAAATAGTTCAATGATCAATGTAAACTCGGAAACAAAAAATGGGCGTGGTCCGCCCACTTTACCACCCACCTCCCATATAACGTAATATTTGAAAAAGTTGATGGTGGGTATATATATTCGGCAGAGCCGAATATAACATTCTCGCTTGTTTTTATTGAAGACGAAAAAAAATTTTTTTTTGCCCTAGTGTATTTTCATTTAACTGTGCATGATGCACAATCAAGATTTGTGCATCAACTTTTTTTGTTGACCAGTGCAATCAAGCTAAATTAAAATTAAATAATAAATTAATTGGGGGATTCACAAAGTGTGCTATCATGTCGTATTGTCATAATGTCATAAAATTTTACAAAGAAAAAGCAATAACATTATTTTTTATACATTGACATATTTTAGGACATATGACAATATGATATGATTGCACACCTTGTGAATCCCCCAAATATAAAATTATTTTTAAGCATTAAAGCATATATTTCGTTTTTAGTTTAAAACTTTAAGATTAAGACTAAATTTATTTTTTAGATTTACATATTTTTAATTACACTTTAAAATTAGTCAGTTTACTTAACTCTGCTTTTTATACCCTTCACCACAGGTGTAAAGGGTATATATAAGTTTGTCATTCCGTTTGTAATTTCCACAATTTTCGTCGGAGAGCAAAAAAGTTTATATTTTCGGAATCCTTGTAAGAAGCGATGACGATTGGACCATGTCCGTCCGTCCGTCCGTCCGTCCGTGTGTCGGTTGAAATGGCGTTTATGAAGCCCACCGATAACTGACATATATAATATGTATGTCAAACGATCGGAAATGCTTTCGAGAATTTTGCTATTGGAATTCAGCAAGATAGGTTCATACAATGCGGAGATATGTTCAAAAAACCGGTTTTTTGAACCGGTTTTCCAGTTTCTGAAGCCTCTGTATACACTACGGACTTCGTTTTTACAAAGAATTCTCGGACATTTTTTTCTGAATTTTTGTTCTGAAAAAATGAAATAAATCGGTTCAGTAATAACTGAGATATCGGACAAAACGCATTTTTTATTTTTTGAAGCCTTGGTTTAAGCTATAGATTTTTATTTTTATACAGATCGGTCACAAATATTTTAATAAAATTTCAGTTTTTTGAATCAGGAAGATCGGTTTATAAATGGTGGAGATATGCTTTAAAAACCGGTTTTTAGAACCGGTTTTTTAGTTTCTGAAGCCTCTGTATATACCAGGGACTTCGAATTTTTAAAGGGGGCTCGAAAATTATTTTCTGAATTTTTGTTCTGAAAAAATTAAATAAATCGGTTCAGTAATAACTGAGATATCGGGGAAAACGAATTTTTTATTTTTGAAGCCCTTGTTCAAGCTATAGATTTTTATTTTTATATAGATCAGTCATAAATATTTTTATAAAATTTCGGTTTTTTTAATAAACCAAATTCGTTCATAATCAACAGAGTTATGGCCCAAAAACAAATCTGTTAAGAATATAAATACACCAACAAACATGTATATTAAGCATTGTAATGACTATTAGTGACGTTTTTTGTTTTTTTGTATAGACAAGTAGTTTAGTTATCAACAGCAGTAATATGATGAATAACAGTGTTGTTGTTGTTGTTCTTTGTATATGCAGTCTGTACAAAAATAAATAGATATGGAATTGTAGTTGTTTATTTTTAAAAACTAAAACAAATCTGTTAAGAATATAAATACACCAACAAACATGTATATTAAGCATTGTAATGACTATTAGTGACATTTTTTGTTTTTTGTATAGACAAGTAGTTTAGTTATCAACAGCAGTAATATGATGAATAACAGTGTTGTTGTTGTTGTTCTTTGTATATGCAGTCTGTACAAAAATAAATAGATATGGAATTGTAGTTGTTTATTTTTAAAAACTAAAACATATCTGTTAAGAATATATATAAATACATACACAAACATGTATATTAAGCATTGTAATGACTATTAGTGACGTTTTTTGTATAGACAAGTAGTTTAGTTAGCAACAGCAGTAATATAATGAATAACAGTGTTGTTGTTGTTCTTTGTGTATTCAGTCAGTTTGTACATACAAAAATAAATATATATGGAATTGTTGTTGTTTCTTTTTTAAAAGCAAAGCCTGTTATGATTGTTTTTTTTTTTTTTCATATTCAAATTTTCGTAGTTTGAAAAAAATTTAGATTTAGAAAATATGCAAGCATACGTTAAGGCGAAAATTTTATTAATTGTCGGTAATATGGTAATATGATGTCGATAAGATGGTAAGATGGTAATATGGTGAAGGGTATCAAAGATTCGGCACAGCCGAATCTTTTTTCAATTTCATTTAAATTTTAGATTGTTTAAGCTGGAAAGACAAGGAACCATAAAATTTAAATCAATTAAGCCTTAATTATTCTTGTAATGATTTAAATATTTCATTAATATCAATTAAAATAAATAAAATATGCAAAAATAAAAAAATACTTTTTTATATGTGTTTTATTTGAAGAAAAATATTATATATAAATTAATTAATTAATATATTATTAAAGATATTTATTTTTTCTATTACTATTTAATTACATACTAAGATATCATTAACATGCTCATAAAATCCTTTAATCTACATACTCATCCTACATGCATCAAAATATTATGAATTTTCTCCACATTAGTCACGTTTCAATTGCCAGTCACAAATAATTTCGTTTTGCTGTTTGTTCGTTCATGTGTTTTTTTTTTTGCGTACCAGGAGCCCAGAATGTGAGAAAATACAGCAAGTAATTTATTTGAAATAAAAATCACAGCATACTTTTGGGATGTAAAGAGTATTTGACTCACTCTGTTACTAAAATGAGGTACTGCGTAACACGTATAATTTGCACAAATTGTGTCTAATATGTAATGAAATTAGGAAGAAAAATTAGATGAGCGGATGAGAGAAGAAATAAGCTTATCTTGCTTAAAAAATGTAAAAAAAATAAACAATAAAGCTAAGTTCAGATTACGCAAATATGTGACATGAAATATTTTTGGCGTGTTTTGTTTAATGAAAAATTTATTTGACATCAATTATTAAGTGAATTTATAGGAAAATCTTAATTATTTTATTTAGTTTTTTACAGATTTATAACAATTTTCAAGGAGAATTTTGGAATAAGCGGATGTCAAAGAATTTACTTTTTTTTAATATAAAACGAAAATGTTCTACTTAATAAACAATGTATTAATAAGGTGTGCGGCAAAACTATAAGGTCACTTTTCTTGGCACCGTGTATTAAACTTATATTAATTATAAATTATAAGGTCAGTTCATTTCTTTTCCACTAAAATCATATTTTTGCAATTTATTCATTGACTACTTTTATTTATTGATTTATAGAAGTGGTTAGAAAGTGAATAATTTTAAATCCTAAAATGTTCCTAGGAAGTCATCCTAGTATTATCATCTGACTAATTGAATATACAAATTTTTAATACTTAGTATATTCAATTACAATTAATGAAGTAACTAAATATGTATCATTCGTAATTGAAATTAGATTTTAGATTTGTATATGAAAAATTTTAATTTAATTTAATTTTTTAGAATACTTTGATTTTGAGTACACAGAAAAAAATATTTCAAATAATTTTTTAATAAAATTATTAATTAACTTTATATTGGAATTTAATTATATGATTTATTAATATAATTAATTTTCTAATTGGTTTTCAGTTTTGTTTTTTAATAAATTGACAGTTGTTTATAAAATATAAAGAAAAAGGAGAGAAAAAGATATAGTCGGTCAAGCCCGACCATATGATACCCTACAATATTGTGTACATTATAATTCGGGGAGGGGTCTTTTATTCGACTTGGAGTCAAATGTGTACCGATACTCATAAGTGTAAAATAAAACATACGAATACAGAATATTACGTTGATACTGACAGTTATATGAATTTATTCAGTTTTGGGTGATTCCCGAACGAGGGCCTTATATGGGAGCTATGGTAAATTATGGAACGATTTTTGTAAAATTTGGCACTATCATTTATGTTTATACAAAACTTATTTTTGTCGAATATTAACTTGATACTAACATTTTTATGGGATTTATGCCCGTTTAAGTGATTTTGTGAAAAGGGGTTTATATGGGAGCTATGGTTAATTATGGACCGATCTTTTTGAAAATCGGCACACTTATTAAGATTTATATGAAACGTATATGTACCATATTTCATTAAAATATTTTTGTATTTAAGGGATTTATGATCGTTAAACCCTTTTCAGGGAGGACATTTGTATGGGGGCTGGTTGAAATAATGGACCGATCATAACCAATTTCAATAGGCTTCGTCCCTGGACTATAAGAAACCTTTGTACCGAATTTCATTGATTTGGTTCAAAATTGCGACCTGTAGTTTGATTACAATGTTTACATGGACGGACAGACGGTCAGACGGACAGACGGACATCGTTAAATCGACTCAGAAAGTGATTCTAAGCCGATTGGTATAAATTAAGGTGAGCCTTAGACCAATATTTTTGGGTGTTACAAACATCAGCACAAACGCATAATACCCTCCCCACCTATGGTGGTGTAGGGTATAATTAAATATTTGTCTATAAAAGTACAGAAATAAAATAAATTTAAGTAAATTTTCAGCTCATTGCATCTATTTAAGGAAAAGAAGTAATAATAATATCAATTATTCTAGTTATTAATATTATCATTTTGATGATTGGAGCAAAATCAATTAAAAATTAATTAATATTACAAATTTCGTAATTGAAGTCCATTTTTACTTTTTTCTGTGTAAATTATTTAATAATAAAAATGCTTGAAATCATTTAACAAATCTGATTAATAATTTAATTAAAATTATTCAAAAATATTTTGTTCTGTGTAAAAATTGTCAATTTAAAATTTGTGTACCTACATAAAAACAATAATTTCCTAAGATCAAAAAATATTCGCTCATTATTGTGGCAAATATTTTAAAAGTTGTGTTCACACTTACCACATCTTTAATTATCATAAAAATAACACTGGCCAAAAAAGAAAAACTTTTTTCATGACTACTATGACCCCGCCTTTAGGCAGTCACATTTATGTAATTCGAAAACTATTTGTCCAATTAAGATAAATTAAACTCCAGTAGATAGTGATCTAAATTGTCTTTGAGCTGAATTTGCATAATTTGTTTATCCAGTTAATATTTCCGTAGTTATTTGGTAATTATTAGCGAAAAATTTTATCCATAACTCTGAATTTCTTGAGCGAATAAAAAATGTTGTTGACATATCTTGAAGACAATTCGTATGCATCTTTTGATGTATTATTTATCAAAATCGTGTAAACGGTTCTTGAGTTATAGTCTAAATTTGACAAACCTTTCTCTAATTTTATAGTGTGACCACTGAATAAAGTGATGATATTAGTCATGCACCTAAAAAAAATCAGTACGTACAAAATCCACCTAGTCCACCTATTTTTGTTTCAAAAAAAAAATAATTTTTATTTTTTTTTTTTTTTTTTTTTTTTTGCCCACCACTGTATCTCTACTCAATTGTATGTAACATGGGTATTTTTAATTAACTGTGAATAAAATCACGATTTGTGCATCAATTTTAAAGACACATACCTTATTTTGTTCGCAGCATTACCAGCTTTAAAATAAAGATGATAAACTGTAACATTTTTAATGTTTTCATTTATTAAAATAAATTTTGGTAACAAAAAAATATAAAATTTTGCACGAAAAAGATTTTTTTTGGGCACTTATTTCAAAATAACTTTGAAAGATATTTTTAGTACGCATCTTGGTGTATCACTTATGTCAATCGTACACACCGTTCTTAAATTATGAGGAAATATACTAAAGTAATGGCCTTTACTATGGGCAAAATATTAGACACGCCCATAAAAAAGAAATCCAGACCTGATAGAGAAAAACTGAAAGCAGATTCATGTTTAGCACATCAAAATACATCAAGTTCAACTATTCGTCTATGGGGGAGGATTTGTTTGTTGACCAGTGTAATTAGGATTTAAATTAAGCAAATCAAATATTTGCAAAAATCGTCATATATTAACGTAGTGTGAACTAAGCTTTAGATAGTTTTACTTTAAATATTTAAATAGAATTCCCTGAGACATCAAATATAAAATGGTTATATCGTCACCTATATTGCAAAAAAAAAAAAAAAAATAAAAACTTCAATGTTTAAAATTGGAATGATGGAATGACAAGAAAATTTAATTAGAGATTCGAGTTCAATATAAATAAAATTTTCATTAACCTATTTAAGCATAATTCCGTTTTCTTTTTTTACTCTCTTATATTAAACTTATACAGATTAAATAACTCTTATACAATACTTTCATTATAATTTTACGTATATATGTTGACCAATACAAAATAACTTCTTAAATATTTCCATATGACTGGCCCATACTTTGTGGGCACATTTTAATTGTATTTGATTTTTTATTGTTTTGTAAATTTCGTTACATTTCAATTGATTGATATTGTTGTTTTTGTAATTGGCATTGTTATTGCTACTGCTGTTATTGTTGTTATTATTGACAATATGATTTGTTTTAATGTAATATTTTATTTTTGTTTTGTTAACTTTTTTCCGCAGTTAAATTTAGTTAACATTTATTGATCGATTACGAACGAAGTATGTTTGTTGTTGTTAATATTCATAAATTTTAATTTAAAAGTAAACATTAAAGTAAATTAAGATGATTTTTATAAATTAATTTTGATTTTTACTCAAAAGAAGTAAATTTAAGACGACATGGGCAAAATGTATATAATTAATAATAAAAACAAAGTAAAAAGTGAAGAATATAAGTAATTGATTGGCACTGATTTAAAATGTCTAATACGGAATAATTTTAATTATATAGTAGTTAAGTACTTATATATAAGTACATAAAATAAAGTCGTTATAAATTTATAAATAATATTTATATATTAGTATATCCATATACAAGCATACTTGATTATACATACACATATGTATATACATTAGGGGTATAACCAAATTTTGGCCCTAGCACCACGCGATTGCGAATTTTTTCGGGTCATTTTGGAATAAAAACCACACCCACAAAAACGATTATTTAAAATCTCCCAAAAAAAAGTACATACATTTTAAATTAAAAATTTTAAATATCTATATATATAAAAGAGTAACGTGACTGACTGAATGACTGACTAACTGACTGATTCATCATTCCACATCCCAAATGGCTGAAGCTAGAGAGACGAAATTTTGAACGTAGGTAGGTCTCTCACTATGTAGAATCACTAAGACGGGATTTTTGGAAATTCGAATGTTTAGGGGGTAAAAAAGGGTAAAATCGGTAACCTTATAACTCGCAAACTAATAATGATACAAAAAAAGTTGAATAATTATCGTTATGTATTTAAAAAATAATTGGACAGGTATCTGGTACTTTTTTGAAAGTCGGCCGTTTTAGGGAGAAAACGGGTAAAAACTGTTTTTTTGTACTTTCCTGGCACCATATGTATCTTTAAAACCAATCAACATACTGATAAAATTTATGTCGTATTCATAACTTATCAAAAAATGCGAAATATAAATTTGGTACTTTTTCGAAATTCATACGTTTAAAGGGTAAAAATCGCACATATTTTTGGTACTTTTTTCATAAAATATTTTTTTATATTTATTGAAATATTCATATGAGTATTTTAATATGGGATACCACTACAATTTAGGAATTTATTGGAATACAATTTTTGATACTTCGATAGGTGAAAAAAAGTACCAAAAAATGGGGTAAAGGCGGGAAATTACATTTTATTCAAACTTAGTAATGAATTTTCAATTACATTAAACATAGAAACATGAAATTAAGAAAATGTAGATAAGAATTCGCAAGAGTAGAATTTGTGGTACTTAAAGATACATGGTCCTGTGGGTAAGAATTCCAGAGGATGGACTTTATGGTACTTTTTTCTTCTTCTAATGGTACTTTTTGAATTTTCTATAATATTTAAAATAGAAACATAAAATTAAAGATATGTGGTCTTAAATGAATAACAATCCATAAGAAGGGTTTTTGTGGTACTTTTTTGTTCTTATAATGGTACTTTTTGAATTTTCTATAATTATGAACCTAGCAACATGAAATTAATAATATATGTGCCTAAGTGAATGTGAATCCTTAAGAGGGGATTTTGTGGTACTTTTTTGCTCTTCTGATAGTACTTTTTGAATTTTCTATAATATTTAACGTAGAAACATGAAATTAAATACGCATGGTCCGATGTTGGAAAGAATTCACAAGGTACTTTTTAGTTCTTCTAATGGTACTTTTTGAATTTTTTATAATTATGAACCTAGAAACATGAAATTAGGGATATGTGGTCCTTAGTTAATGAGAATCCATAAGAGGGGACGTTGTGGTACTTTTTTGTTATTTTAATGGTACTTTTTGAATTTTCTATAATATTTAACCTAGAAATATGAAATTAAGGACATGAAGTGTTAAGTGAATAAGAATCCATAAGAGAGAACTTTGTGGTACTTTTTCGTTCTTCTGATGGTACTTTTTGAATTTTCTATAATATTTAACATAGAAACATAAAATTAAAGATATTTGTTCCCAAATGAATGAGAATTAATTAGAGAGGACTTTGTGGTACTTTTTTGTTCTTCTAATGGTAATTTTTTTAATTTTCGGTAATATTTAACCTGGAAACATGAAGTTAAAGATATGTAGTTCTAAATGAATGGAAATCCATATTAAGGGACTTTATTATAGACTTTTTTTTGTTGTTCCTATTGTACTTTTTTAATTTTCTATAATTATGAACCTGGAAACATGAAATTAAGGACATATGGTACTTTTTTGTTCTTCTAATGGTACTTTTTGAATTTTCTATAATTATGAATCTAGAAAATGAAATTAAAGATATGTGGTCCTAAATAAATGCGAATCCATAAAAAGGGACATTGTGGATTTTTTTCGTTATTCTAATAGTACTTCCTAAATGTTCTGCAATTTTCATCCTTAGAAACATAAAATTGAAGATGTAAGGTCTTAAGTGAATCAGAAACTTTAAAATGGATTTTGAGGTCTTTTTCTTTATTCTAATATATTTTTTCGTAATTCTGATATTTATTTTTCATTATTTTAAGTTTAGAAACCTGAAATTAAAGAGATATTGTTATTTATGGATGACATAACACCATTATTCAAAATGTTCCCAAGGGAGCTAATAATCTTAGTTTAAATTTATTATACATTATGGTTTTTATAAAAAAGTTCCGCTAACGAAGTAGCGGGTTTACAGCTCGTTTTATTAATAAAGTAAAATAGTAAAGTGAAAATTTTTGTTTTTAATTATTAAAAGACATAAACTTCAAATTTAATGTGGGAATTGCTTTGCATAATGGACAAATGTTCTGTACTACTCTAATACCACGTTGTGTACATATGTTTCTTCGCTGTTACATTGGGATTATTATTTTCAAACTTTACCTCGTTTTGTGGGTGAACTTTTTTGACAACCGTGAAAAAGTAATACCATTTTTTTTAAATAATTTTCAATGGCCTATTCGACTATGCAAAAAATTTTAAAAAGTTATAGGCCTAATGTACATGTGTATTTATTAGTATCGATGTTTGTATTATACTAAATATAATAAATTAACAGTGGTAATATTTAAAAAGGCTTTTGTCAGCGTTAATTAAAATTAATTAACGCACTCTCAGTACATACATACGTTTTTACATGTGCATAAAATCATCTAAAAAACTATTAGTATTTTAAATATAAAATATTTTAAAGATGAATAACACAGGGCTATAAATTACTTTTTTTGAATTGACTCTAGTTCACGAGATACAAATTAAGGGGTTCTATATATTGCTATTTATGGTTGAGAAATAAAATTTCAAAACAAACGTATTGAAAACATCCATAAACTATACTTTACATTTTTAATCTGTCAAATAGTTTACGAGATAATAAAATTATTTCGATTTTTTATAATTTTTTGAAAAACATAATAATAAAAATTTGTATTAAATTTTTAATTTTTTGATACCTACAACCAAAGTACATATATACCAAGGCGTATTTACAAGGTGAAGTTGTTAACCCATCTGTTTTATGTTTTGTTTTTTCAGAAGTCAATTTTTTAAGTGTGTGTGTATGAAAATAAAAAAATTAAAAAATAAAATTTTGTAAAAAAAAAAAAAAAAATTGTTATATTATTGTGTTCGTGAGATATAATCCTTTATTAAAACATAATTCGTGATTTTAAATCAAGTTTATGTTATGAATCATGGAGCAAAATGCAGAAAATTTGGTAAAACAATACAAAAAAAACGAGAGAAAAGGATATAGTCGGTCAAGCCCGACCATATGATACCCTACAACATTGTGTACATTATAATTCGGGGAAGGGGTCTTGACTTGGAGTCAGATGTGGACCGATACTCATAAGTGTAAAATAAAACATACGAATACAAAATATTACGTTGATGCTGACATTTATATGAATTTATTCAGTTTTGGGTGATTCCCGAAAGAGGGCCTTATATGGGAGCTATTGTAAATTATGGACCGATCTTTGTAAAATTTGGCACTATCATTTATGTTCATATAAAACTTATTTGTGTCGAATATTAACTTGATACTAACATTTTAATGGGATTTATGCCCGTTAAAGTGATTTTCTGAAAAGGGGTTATATGGGAGCTATGGTTAATTATGGACCGATCTTTTTAAAAATCAGCACACTTATTTAGACTTATATAAAACTTATATGTTCCAAATTTCATTAAAATATTGCTATATTTAAGGGATTTATGATCGTTAAACCCTTTTCCGGGAGGACATTTGTATGGGGGCTAGGTGAAATAATGGACCGATCATAACCAATTTCAATAAACTAAAAGAAACCTGTGTACCAAATTTCATTCATTTTGATTCAAAATTGCGACCTGTAGTTTGATTACAAGGTTTACATGGACGGACAGACGGACAGTCGGTCAGACGGACAGACGGACGGACGGACGGACATCGTTAAATCGACTCAGAAAGTGATTCTAAGCCGATTGGTATAAATTAAGGTGGGTCTTAGACCAATACTTTTGGGTGTTACAAACATCAGCACAAACGCATAATACCCTCCCCACCTATGGTGGTGTAGGGTATAAATATAGATGCAAACACATACAATCAAAATTTTTCTTCATTTTCTTTTCTCTACACTATTTATTTTGACAGTCACAAATACTCAAAGTTGGGTTGTTGTATTTGTTGCCCTAATGCCTTAACCTTGTATATGAGCCTTGGTATATACAAGTAGTCCGACTCTTTGGCAGGAGTACCTAACTCTAAGAGTGTGTTAGTAAAAAGACCTAACTCTAAGTATGTGTTAGTAACAAAAATATTAATGTGTTTGTCCTTAAATTCTTTTTATACACACAGAGTTTTATAAAAAAGTTTTAAAATTTAATTTGTTTGAATTTTTAATACCAAAAATTTAAACTCTGTTGAAGAATTTAATTATAAAAGAAAACAAAACAAATTGTCAAAAATTAGTAAAATTAAAATATTTGTGTTTTGAGTAAAATTGACCGCTATTAGAAATGAAATTGTACTAATAGTGTGAGAAAAAATTTTAAAAACATGTGAACAAGTGAAATAAAGTATAAAAATGCTTAATAATTTCAAAATTTAGTGGTAAAATTTCGATATTTTTATACCCTACACCACCATAGGTGGGGAGGGTATTATGCGTTTATGCTGATGTTTGTAACACCCAAAAATATTGGTCTAAGACCCACCTTAATTTATAACAATCGGCTTAGAATCACTTTCTGAGTCGATTTAACGATGTCCGTCCGTCCGTCTGACCGTCTGTCCGTCCATGTAAACCTTGTAATCAAACTACAAGTCGCAATTTTGAACCAAAATTAATGAAATTTGGTACAAAGGTTTTTTATAGCCCAGGGACGAAGCCTATTGAAATTGGTTATGATCGGTCCATTATTTCACCTAGCCCCCATGCAAATGTCCTCCCGAAAAGGGTTTAACGATCATAAATCCCTTAAATATAGCAATATTTTAATGAAATTTGGCTCACATAAGTTTCACATAAGTCTTAATAAGTGTGCCGATTTTTAAAAATAATATAAATCATATAATAATATAATAAACCATAGCTCCCATATAAACCCCTTTCAGAAAACCACTTTAATGGGCATAAATCCCATTAAAATGTTAGTATCAAGTTAGTATTCGACACAAATAAGTTTTATATGAACATAAATGATAGTGCCAAATTTTACAAAGATCGGTCCATAATTTACCATAGTTCCCTTATAAGGCCCTCATTCGGGAAACATCCAAAAGTGAATAAATTCATATAAATGTCAGCATCAACGTAATATTCTGTATTCGTATGTTTTATTTTACACTTATGAGACTCCAAGTCTAATAAAAGATCCCTCCCCGAATTACAATGGTGTAGGGTATCATATGGTTGACCGACTATATCTTTTTCTCTCGTCGAGTCGGACTACTTTGTATACTTTGTCTACAACCATAGAAAACAACTAGAAATCCAACTCTTTTCATTCGCTCAGAAATAAAAAAAATACTCTCTTCACACGTATAAATTTGTTCTGTAGAAAATTTTACTAACACATACAAAGTGTTAGGTTTTTTTGACAATTGAGTTAGGTTTTTTGTGAGCAAGTTGGAGTTCTAGTTGTTTTCTATGCCTACAACTATTGAACATATTAACAAGTAATTTTAATAAAACTTTTGATTTATTGGTGATTTATTCATATATGATTTTTTTTTTTATGATTTATTTAATAAAATCGGGCGAGAGTTTTGCTACAATATTTGGACCAATGGCCTTAATTTTACATTTGGCGGTTTATATCGTGAACTAGAGTTCATGATATAAATATAGAATTAATTTTATATAGAATTAATTCTTTATTGAATTAATTCATAAAGAATTCATTAAATTTTTGTTAATTCAAATCTTCTGCAAATTGAATGAAAATATTTTTTTTTATTTTATTATTTTATACTTTATATCAAATGCAACATCTTTTAAGAATAAACTTTTTAATTACTTTCAAACATAATTGTATTGTATTTATTATTATTAAAATTTAATGTTATTGTTATTTCTATTTCTATTTATATCATGTTTATCAAATTGTTTAATTCCTCATTTGTAATGACTAGTGTTGTATATATAAGATTTTTATATCTTTTAATATTAGGATGATCGAAAAAATAAATAAATAAAATAAATTAAATTTTTAATATTTTTTTTTTTTTAATATTATACAAAATGAATTAAAAGAATATTTTGTAAAGCTAATCTGTTAAAGATTTTATAGAAATTTAAATGATTCAATATATTTTTTATACTTTAATTATATAATTGATGATGATATATTTATTTTTTAGAATCAAGTTGTTGTTAATAATTGTTTCTTTCCTTTTTGATCTTTGTTTTCAGTTCAAATCTTCTCCAATAGTTCCAATTCATTTCCTTCAATATTTCTGTGGCCAAAAAGAAAAACTACATAACTTGAGTTATGTTGTCGGTTCCAAAAATATATCAAATATTTTTCATACGAATTGCGGATACATTTACATGGAAGATAATTTAAAATTGTATACCTATGACCTTTGAAATTAATCAATTTTAAACCTTAAAAACGGTCTCCTGAAAAGTAGTAAAAATGAATTATATTACATTTAATCGATAAAAAAAAATAAATTAAATTTCCCGAAAAAAAATTACAGGCTTATCACAGAAAAAAATATTTCAAATTATTTTATATTGAAATTTAATTATATTTTTTATTAATATAATTAATTTTCTAATTGGTTTACATTTTTGATTTTAATAAATTGTCAGCTCTTAATAAAATATGAAGAAGAATGAAAAATTTGTCTAAAAAAATATAGAAAAAAAATAAATTTAAGTCAATTTCCAACAATTTTCATCTTATTATATCTATTAAAAAAAAAAAAAAAAAAAAACAGTAATAATAAAATCAATTATTCTAGTTATTAATATTATCATTTTGATGATTGGCAAATCAATTAAAAATTAATTATTATAAGCAATTTCGAATTGAAGTCCATTTTTACTTTTTTCTGTGTAGTGTTACAAGAGATGGAAGTAATTTTGAAATTTATCTGAATATAATTATGTATTTTGTTATCGTGTACAAAATAATACTGTTCGTCGCCGTATGCGAGCCAATTATGTATTGTATAGGGTATACAAAAATAAATAAAAACATAAATTCATTCAACAGTAGACCCAAACACTTAACTAAAGTAGTAAAGTGATCAGAATAACAATATCAACAAGTATATATATGTATCTACATTAGAGTGGCCCTATTTTTGTATGAAAGTGTTTAAATTCTCGGTCTCACTCTATAAAAATTTTCAATAAGAAATACTAAGTTTTAGACTGAATGAAAAAATGTATAGGTGGCCCAAAGAGATAGTAACAATTTATTTAATCCATAGAAAACAAGTAGAAGTCCAACTCTTTTATTCGCTCAGCAAAAAATTACTTTCTTCATACATTCTTTAATTCTTTAAGAAAATTCTGCTAACACATACAAAGAGTTAGGTTTTTTGAGAGTAAATTGAACTTCTAGTTGTTTTTTGTGCCACTACTATTAAACAATTTCTACCAGTGATTTTTTTTTATATCTTTTTAAATTCTACAATTTATTACCACAAATGGCAAAAAGTTGACCTATCAATAATGAAATAATTATTAAAATAAATTCAAAGAAAGACAGTATTTGTTCATCCAAAATTTGAAGGAGAGAAACGTAAAAATTTACTAGTAATCAGGTGAGATCTATACTAGATATTCACTGCCAAAGTTCACAAAATCAGTATATTGCTTTGAGCTACCTTTAAATATTTTCCAATTAGTCTAAAACTTTGTATTCCTTAAATAATAAAAATTGAGTCAACCTAATCTATATTTGTATTATTTAAGTGTGTGTGTATTAAATGTAGTTAATTGAAATTAATTGTGTTAAACAATTTCATTATTTTAATTAAATACATTGAAGTTTTTATAATTTCTTTTGCTTTTAGTATAATTATATATGAGTTATTTTTATAAAAAAATTCATATGCTAATTAATAATAATCTATAAATCTCTATAAAAATCTGCACAAATAAAAACAATTATTTAACGCAATATTGTTACTTTTTTTAAGAAATACTTCCCCTACATAAAATGGCAACCCTTTGAATTGAAAATATTTTCAAATGTTAATGACATTTTTGATTTTCTAAAATTAACAAATTTAATTTATTTATATTAAACATAAATATTCACATATTTACGGAAGTTATTTCTTTTGAAGCGTGACTTTCAATACACGTTCTTTTCTCTCCAAACAAGCAAACTAAAAAATTATTAACGTAAATTATAAAAAATTTGGTCACTTGTTTCAAAAGTATTATTTTTTAAATACAAAAACAAATAAGTATTTTATTAACGTAAAATACAAAAAAATAAAAAGATAAAAAGCATGACCAAAACCAAGTGCAAATTAAATATATTTCCATTGATTTTGTAATAAATAATAATTAAATTGAAGCCGCAGTTCTATGTAAGCAAAAAATAATAATATAACGTATCTTTTTCTATTTAATTTTAAAATTATAATTTAACCATCATTAGCAGACTTTTTTTTAAGTGATTTCGATTTAATTTGTGTTGAGTTGTGTTGAAATCAACAACAGAACTAAAAACCGCATGTACTAGCAACAGCAGCAGCAATAACAGCATCTTCATTTTCATTTCTTTAGAAAATGTCAATAACATTTAACAACTGCTGCTGATGTGTTTTAAGTAAAAATGTAAAATTATAATTGATCATCTGCATTACAACGGCAGCAAAAACTTCATTATTATTAAATAAAACGTAATCATCATTATCATCATCATCTTCATTATCATAAACAACATTATTAGTATTGATTTAAATTTTATAATTAACTTTTTATTAATGTTCTAAACAATATTCAATTCAGTTATAAATCAAACAACCATCAACAAGCTTGTACTAATTTTAAAGGGATTTTTATTTAAATACGGCTTAATTTAAATACAACCGTAAACAAAAAGAAAGTAAATTCTAAATAAAAAAAAAGTTTTATAAAAAATACGTTTAAATGGTCTGTATTGAAATAATGTGTAAAACAAAATAAATCTGTGAAGCGTATTAAAAGTGTTATTGTGTATTAGATTTACTCAAACAATGCGTACTGAGCGGAAAAAATAATTCACAAGCTGCGATAGTTAATCAGAGGTCTAATAAATTTCGTTATGAAATTTTGATGTATTATGTGATGTCTTGGTTATTCGAAAAATAAACGAAAAATAAAATAAACGAAATTATTAAGTATATATTTTCAGTAGATCTAATCGCAGACATTTACAAAAACTGTAATACAATAGAATTAGAGTTTCTGAAACTGCATTTTATTTGTTAATATAAATTTTGGGATTTTAGAATATATAAACATATCAAATTTCAAATCCTTTCATGTCACATAAATTGTTTAAATATTTTGAAAAATCGAATCAAAGATTTTTATACCCAAAAAGATCGGGCCATTCCATGTGTAACATGTCGGAAAAAATCATTTAAGACTCCATAAAGTACAAATTTATTTTCTGGGTGTTGGTAATATCAAGTCAATCTAAATATGTCCTTCCGTCTGTCTGTTGAAAGCAGGAAAGGCATCGGAGGGGACCACCTAGGCTCAAATATTTATAAGGTTTGTTTGGTATTGAAAATGGGCAATCGTTTAATAAAAAAAAAGTTATTGGCCAAATACTAGAAATACAGGGTATCCATTGTAACTTTAGTTCATACTTTTCTGCAGATATCTCTTAAACAAAAGCATGTAAGACAACGAAATTTTATACAGACTGTTCGAGAAACGATATCAACTCGAACACAAAAAATGTAACCGAAAATATAGTGCATTCATAAACTTGAGTATTATAAAGTCAAAAAGTGCCTTTGAGATCTAGTTCTGTATTATATATTACATCTCTGAACAAATTACTGGGTTTCAAATGAATTTCTAGAACTAATTAAAAAATAAATAAATGCTATGGGACTAATATTATAATCTCGTCCCAGCAGATATACATGAACTCAATAGTCCTCTGGCTAACCAAAATTCTATGGTGAGAAAATTTTAAATATTTTGCTGTAACAAACTAAAAATTGGGAATTTTTTTGAGACCCATTTCGGGGAAAAATCAAAACTTTTTCTTTGCCCAAACATATGATTTTTCAAACGTTGTACAGTGGGTTCAAATGTTCTGAAACTGGAGCTTATTTCAAAATTAAAATTTAGAAATTCGCAATACCATTTAATACTACATAGCATTATACATCAAAAAGTATTAATGCAACTGTTTCACGGTTTATACCATAGATTATTGACATAGATATGAAGCTTAAAAAAAACTCAATTTCACACGTACTACAATTGTTTTTGTTTTCAATGAAATCTTTTACTAATACATTCTTTGAGTTAGGTTTTTTTGACAACCGACTTAGGTTTTTGACAACGGAACTTCATATCTATGTTATAATCTATGGTTTAATATTTTCCCTGTACTTTATGGTTGAACTTAAATTTAACTTTTACAAAAAATAAAATTTGTTAACATTTTAAGACCTTATATCTTGTAATAAATCTATAAGAAGAAAAATATTATAATTGATCAAGTATTTGCAAATATATTATAAAAAAATATCTTTTGAAAAGTATTTGCAAACAGCATTACCGTTGGGCGACTTTAATCGCCAATTAACTATTTTTCAACCAACTGGCCACTTTTTTTAAAATGACGAGAAACTAAGTTGTTTGAAATATCTCCACTCATTATAAAATAATTATTTTTAGATCGTTTCACAATATGCTGATATTATAAAAAGCACCGGCGAATTTATATATGAACTGAAACTGTTAGATACTAAAGCTAATTATTTTATTTTATGAACAACTATTTTAAATATTAAATGCTGAATATATTTGAACCAGATTGGAGAAATTAAAAACATATTCAATGAATACTTATAACCTAATTTATATTTTTACTTTGCCTCATAGACCGAGGCACTGTCTTTTTTCTAAATTATCACTAAACAAATAATTTGTCAAAAAGTCTTAAGGCCAACACTTGTGAATCAATCCAATTGCGATTTAAAAAGACTCAAAAAAATTATAAATTTTGCAAAAAATATTTAGTTTTAGTTGTGAAATCAGTTAAATTCAAATAACTGGTTCCCATATTATGGACAATCAGCTTCTGATCCTATCAAAAAATTCTTTGCCTTTTTGCGCCCCTTTTAAATATTTTTTTTTTTTTTTTAATAATAATAATAATAAAAATGTTTGTATTTTATTTAGTTTTATATTTGGGATCAAATCAAAACACACAATTTTTAATCGCTGATAAATATTTAAAAATTTCAAAAAAAAAAATAATTTATGTTTAATGCACATACTAACTAATACACAATTTAGCTCCTAAAGTATTTATTAAGAAATTCGTATTCAAAAAAAACTATTTACTACCTACTTTAACTACTGAATTGCTTTTATACCGTACACCACCATAGGTGGTTGGGTTATTATGCTTTTGTGCTGATGTTTGTAACGCATAGAAAAAGTTATCTTACACCCACCTTAAAGAATCAGAATCACTTTTTAAATCGATCAAATGATGTCCGTCCGTCTGGCTGGCTGGCTGTCCATGTAAAACTTGTGCACAAGTACAGGTCACAATTTGGAAGATAACTCAATGAAATTTGGCACGTGGGACTTTTATGATACAAGGACGAAGCCTATTTAAAATGGTCCATTATATCACCTAGCCCCCATACAAATGTTCTCCCGGAATCGAGATTCAACACTCAAATCAAAAAATATACATATTTTAATGGAATTCGGTACAAACAAATTCTGTACAAGTAATAATCTTTGTACCAAATTTTATGAAGATCGGTCCACGATTAATTATTGCTCCCATACAAACCCATCTTCAAAAAAAAAAAAAAACACTTTAACCTGCATAAATCCCAACGAATGTTAGTATCAAGTAAATATTCGCTACAAATAAATTTTAAATAAGTAGAAACAACATTGCCAAATCGGTCCACAATTTACCATAGCTCCCATATAAACCCACTTCTGGGAATCGCCCTAAAGTGCATAAAATCATGTATATGTTAGTATCAACGCATTATTCTGTATTTGTATATTTTATTTTACATTTAGTAAAAGTGTTTGTCTACGATTGGGCAAAGGTCTTTTCTAAGTCCCTTTTCCGAATTTTTAGCTCATACATAGTGGTGTAGTGTAACATATGGTCGATCTTGACCGACTATACCTTTTTTTCTCGTTTCTCTCCCATTCTTATTGTCAGTTTTGTTAGTAGTTAGAATAAATTATTCGTTAACTTTATTTTTGATGTTCTAATATGTTTCGAATAACGAATATTCTGTGATAAAATCAGCATCACTATTTCATGCAGCCAGAATGTTGGTATTTTAATCAAAAAGCATCCAGAATTTACTTTTTCCTTTTTATATTTATGATGTTAATACAAAATAGTTTAAAATATCTATATAGTTTAAAAATAATTAAAGAAAATATTATTACCCAGGAAAAATTGTATTAGTTCTACAACTAGTTCCAGAACACATGAAAATAGCCTGTACTTGTTCTACTTTGGCGTTACGACCAATGATTTTTGTTTGAAATTGTCACCTCCAGAACTAGTTCTGTGGAAGTGTTACCTAGCCAGTACCCATTCCATGGAACTGTTCTAGAACTAGTTCTTTAATCAGTGATTTTTGTTCGAAATTGTCACATTCGGAACTAGTTCTGTAGAAGCATTAGTTAACGGTTTCAGAAACTGTTTTTTATTTTTTCTTCTAATGGGCTATTTCCTAAAAGCCGCTTTTGAAATCAATTTAATTTTGTAAATACTCTTCTTTTAATTTTTGAAATTTTTTGTACAAGTATTTTAAACCGTTCTAGGAAGTTATTCGAGAACCACTAATTTTGTCTCAGAAGTGATGTCAAAGTCATACAGAATTAATTTTTAAGCACTAGTTCTCTAAAACATTCCTTAAAACGAATTTAGAATCAGAATAAGGTTCTATTCCATTAGTGTCAGAATTGGTTGTGATACCACTAGTTCTGAGGATGTTATTAAAGAATCTGAAGTGGTTCTGATTACAGCAGTTCTAGAACTAATGATTTTAGAATGTGTTCTAAAATTTTTCCTGGGTAATATTATTTTTAAATACAACTTTAAGGAATTTTGCTTAACAATGGTTGCTAAAGCTGTGTTAAGATTTTTTACATTCGACTGTTAAGGTTTTAACGAAACGAGTTCCCCTTTTTTTTAAATTTTCTCAGTTTTTATACATGTTAAAGGGCTAATATGCTTAAAGATGTGCAGATTAAAAAAAAAAAATATTTAAAATGTTTTAATACTTTGTCTGTAGCAATATTGTCTAAAATGTAAAAATCAGTCAAATTCGTATCCTTTCATATCCTTGTAAATTTCCAAAACATTCTTCTAAAACATATGTTATAAAAATCAAAATATAACATATGTTTAAGAAGAATGTTTTGAAATTATTATACGAAAACTCTACTCGATAAAAAACGTTAAGGATATAAAAAAGTACATGTTAAGATTTCCATTTTTTGTGGAAAAAAGGAAAGAAATATGCTGACAAGATTTTTCAGGAATATTTTAATCCATCTACTTATTAGATTCTAATAAAAAAATTTATGAAAAAAAATTCACAAAAGTCCGTTGTTTTGCGGCTCCTCATATCATTCAAGCTACATAATTTGTAACCTTGAAACTAGTGGAATCATCATTTTTGAAATTTTAATTATATATTTCGTATTAATATTAACAATCTATAATTATTTTATTTGTATGGACAACTATTTTTAAATATAAAATAAACAAATTTCTGTACAAAAATGTTTTTAAAAATATAACTTATATTTAAATACATTGTTCAAAAGTAAGCCATTGTTCCTATTTTAGTATTTTCCCTAGGCAATGTAACGAAACCTATTATTAAATATACATACCTATGTTAAAAAATCGAAATAAATTTTTTATTATTTCAATTATTTAAATGTTAAATTTTATCATTCATTTGCAACAAGAAGGAGATAACTCGAAATTTGTATTTTTTTATGTGTAGCTATACAACAAAACATTTTACCGACAACCTAAATATAATTAATAATGATTAAGATTCTTGATTTTTTGGGCGCAAAAGAGAAAAAACTAAAATGATTATTTTCAACATTATCTGTATAATAAAAATCTTTTTAAAAAGCAATTAAGGAACATTTTAAACTCTGTAATATGTATATATATATTTTTTTTTTTTTTTTCAAAAAAAAAACTATTTATATAAAAATTATTTAAAGAATATTAGAATGACTAAAGTCAATTTATATAAAACTAGGCTCTTTTGAGTTATGACTCTCTTGTCGCAAATAAACGATATGTAAACATTTATTATTTATTTAGTACCTACACACACATACTATATAATAAAAATTTTCAAACAATTTTCTAAAAATAAAAGAATTAAAAAACAACAAAAAGTTAAATAAAAACTCATACACATAGCCAGAGACACTCAAAATCAATTTCGGTCATAATTCAATTATGTAAATGGTTTAAGGTTAAAATATTTGCAATTCAAACAAAACAAAAATAAAAATACAAACCGCTCTCTACATCCACACTAGAAAAAGTATTGAAATTGCAAAAATAATAAATATAACAAATCACTCATATACACACACAAACACACAGACATGAAAATAAATCACTACAACGCATAAATTTAAAATTTTAAAATTCGAATATAAAGAAAATGAAATTGAAAAAAGATTCGGCTGTGCCGAATCTTTGATACCCTTCACCATATTACCATCTTACCATCTTATCGACATCATATTACCATATTACCGACAATTAATAAAATTTTCGCCTTAACGTATGCTTGCATATTTTCTAAATCTAAATTTTTTTCAAACTACGAAAATTTGAATATGAAAAAAAAAAAAACAATCATAACAGGCTTTGCTTTTAAAAAAGAAACAACAACAATTCCATATATATTTATTTTTGTATGTACAAACTGACTGAATACACAAAGAACAACAACAACACTGTTATTCATTATATTACTGCTGTTGCTAACTAAACTACTTGTCTATACAAAAAACAAAAACGTCACTAATAGTCATTACAATGCTTAATATACATGTTTGTGTATGTATTTATGTATATTCTTAACAGATATGTTTTAGTTTTTAAAAATAAACAACTACAATTCCATATCTATTTATTTTTGTACAGACTGCATATACAACGAACAACAACAACACTGTTATTCATCATATTACTGCTGTTGATAACTAAACTACTTGTCTATACAAAAAACAAAAAACGTCACTAATAGTCATTACAATGCTTAATATACATGTTTGTTGGTGTATTTATATTCTTAACAGATTTGTTTTTGGGCCATAACTCTGTTGATTATGAACGAATTTGGTTTATTAAAAAAACCGAAATTTTATAAAAATATTTATGACTGATCTATATAAAAATAAAAATCTATAGCTTGAACAAGGGCTTCAAAAATAAAAAATTCGTTTTCCCCGATATCTCAGTTATTACTGAACCGATTTATTTAATTTTTTCAGAACAAAAATTCAGAAAATAATTTTCGAGCCCCCTTTAAAAATTCGAAGTCCCTGGTGTATGCAAAGGCTTCAGAAACTAAAAAACCGGTTCTAAAAACCGGTTTTTAAAGCATATCTCCACCATTTATAAACCGATCTTCCTGATTCAAAAAACCAAAATTTTATAAAAATATTTGTGACCGATCTGTATAAAAATAAAAATCTATAGCTTAAACCAAGGCTTCAAAAAATAAAAAAATGCGTTTTGTCCGATATCTCAGTTATTACTGAACCGATTTATTTCATTTTTTCAGAACAAAAATTCAGAAAAAAATTTCCGAGAATTCTTTGTAAAAACGAAGTCCGTAGTGTATACAGAGGCTTCAGAAACTGGAAAACCGGTTCAAAAAACCGGTTTTTTAAACATATCTCCGCATTGTATGAACCTATCTTGCTGAATTCCAATAGCAAAATTCTCGAAAGCATTTCCGATCGTTTGACATACATATTATATATGTCAGTTATCGGTGGGCTTCATAAACGCCATTTCAACCGACACACGGACGGACGGACGGACGGACGGACGGACGGACGGACGGACGGACATGGTCCAATCGTCATCGCTTCTTACAAGGATTCCGAAAATATAAACTTTTTTGCTCTCCGACGAAAATTGTGGAAATTACAAACGGAATGACAAACTTATATATACCCTTTACACCTGTGGTGAAGGGTATAAAAATAGAAATTATTTAAATTATTACGGGTATTGGACTGCCGCTCATATATGATAATATTAGAGTAATTGACAGTTATTTAATGGAATTAATTGCGCATCACTATCAAAGATAAATGAAAACAAAATATTGAAAAAGAATTCAAAGAAAAATGTTCCCTTAAAATCACATTGAGAAAAAACAAGCGCGAATGTTATATTCGGCCCGGCTGAATCTAAGTATATACCCACCATCAACTTTTTCAAATTTTACGTTATATGGGAGGGGGCGGTAAAGTGGGCGGACCTAGCTCATTTTTGGTTTCCGAGTTTATATCGATCCCCGAACTATACGTACAAAATTTCGTTGTCGTACATGCTTTTGTTGAAGAAATATCAGCAGAAAAGTATAAAACGGACACCCTGTGTTTTTAGCCCATAACATTTTTTTTACTAACCGATTTTACCCATTTTCAATCCCAAACAAACCTTATATAAGACAAATATTTATGCCAAATTTCGTCTCTCTATGTTGTCCCGTTCGAGCCCTATCCTGCTTTCAACAGACGGACAGACAGACGGACATAGCTAGATCGACTCAGAATCTAACCAGGACCCAGAAAATATATATTTTGTGGGGTCTTAGATAATTCCTTCGAAATGTTACACACGGAATGACAAAATCAATATACCCCCCATCTTTTTGATGGTGGGTATAAAAATGGATTACATTTTTTAATTATTATTTAGTTAAATTTTCATAAGCTGTGCTAAAAAAAAAAGCGAATTTGTAGCTCAAATGTTGATAGCAATAATGTATTGTAAAATAGAAACGAAATGTTCTGCAAAATTCTAAAAATAGTGATTGACTTACGAAGCAATTTTAAAGATATAAAATTATAATTCTTAAAAATCTACGATAAATACTTAGAAGAGTACATCATTTTAAATTTCGTTAGCAGAATATCACATATGATATATTTACAACAAAAAATCACTATTTACAAAGAAAAAAAAAAACTCATCATCATAATTACTTGTATGATGATTATAACCATCATCATCAGTAATATCACATTAAAGGTTCATTGTTATACTAGGCACATACAAACATATTTAAATGACAATATATGTACATTAAAGTGCCTCGCTTTGTTAGAGGATAGAAAATGTTGCAAATATACATACATATGTTATAAACTAATCCTCAAAATATTTTGGTTAAATTATTTCGCTCTCGTAAGCAGGACCATTTTTAAAATATCTCCAAAAATATGGTTTTCGATCAACAGCCTTTAACTTTTGATAAAAAAAAATTACACCACATAATACACAGAAATGGTATATTAAACGATTTATCAAAGATATTCTAATTAATTTTTTAATTGTATCAATAATTCAATTGATCAAAATTCATATTATCTAATATTTTTTACCAAAAATAAAACAATATATCTGCTTTCAATTATTTTTCTTATTATATTAATTAATAAATTAATCAAATATAAATAAAAATAAGTGATCGTTCGAATAACTGAATATAAAATTTTTTCTTAGGTTCAATTTCAATTAATAAAATAATTGAATATATATTATTCGTAATTGAAATTGGATTTCAGATTTCTTTATGTAAAATTTTAATTTAATTTATTCGAATACTTTGATTTTGAGTAATTTATTTAATTATAAATTTATTTAAAAATTCTGATAAAAATTTAATTGAAATTTTTTGCGAAAATATTTTTTCTGTATACGCAGAAAAAAATATGGTCTATTAAATGATTTATCAAAGCTAAAAACTATTCTAATTGATTTTTTTTTATTGTATCAGTAATTCATGTGATTATTTCCTTTAATTATTTTCAATCTTATAAATTAATCAAATATAAAAGTAAGTGATAATTTGAATATTTTTTTCATAGGTTCAATTTCGTAATTGAAATTGAATTTTAGATTTCTTTACGTAAAATTTTAAATTAATTTGTTCGAATACATTGATTTGGAGTAATTTATTTAATCATAAAAATATTTGAAATCATTTTAAAATTCTGATTAAAATTTAATTGAAATTTTTTCAAAAATATTTTTTATGTGAGACACATTATCGTTTAATAAAGTGTGCATGCTAGTAAAAGATAACACACTAATATTTATATAAAGTTATAATTATGAATGAAACAATATTTTTTATGTTTTTTTTCCTACTACAGGGCGCAGCATTAATCTTCCCTAATTCCCTTTTGACAAGGGCCCAATACATACGATTCACTTCTTTCATCACAGCTGCATATAGCTTGCCAAACAAGAAAGTTTTGGGATTTTTTTATTGTTTTTTGGTATTGTACTCTTCTGGAACATTTCCTCTAATATCTGCTACATAAAACTTTTATCCAGGAAGCTGTACGATTCATCATCTATCACAAAATATTTAAACTAAAAACAATATGAGCTTTGCACTCTTTTTAGCTTCAGCATTCATCTTTGCATTCCTATCTAGTACATTTTAAGTCCGATAACTTTGTGCACGTCCAGCCACTTCGCGTTTGAAAATATTGGGAATACTTATTAAAAATTGCTCAAACTTTTTGGTGTGGTCAAGTTTCCGATCGATTGAGAGGTAATTTTTTAACTTTCTTACCACTCTTGAAACTTGAAGCTAGCACACAAAATAATTTGAAAATTATTGTAAAATCTGGAGTATTTTTGAAAGATATATTGATCACAAAAAGAGAAATACGTTATCAGCAAAGTTATAAACAACAAGCGCGAATGTTATATTCCGCTAGACTGAATTTTAATTTTTAAATAAAAAAAATTTCTTATTTTTTATTTATAACATTAGGTAAACAAAAAATAATAATATTTTATGAATGGATTTTTTGCCTAGTTTGTCTTCTACCAAATGCTGCAAAAAGTAGCACAAAATGTAGAATCGTTTCCGAGAAATTGAGAAAAATAACACGTGCAGTCATTTCAGGTACCTCACAAAAGTATTTGAATTTTTTTATTTTTTATATTTAAAGATACTCAAAAAGCAAAAAAAGGTTAAAAAAGATATGATTTTTATTATAATTGTTATCAAGTAACACTGTTAAGCATTTACTAATTATATTTATAAATTTGGGGGTCAAATTGTGGGGAAATTAAGGGAAATTTCTTTACATGTATCTTACAAAAAAGAAAATTGGAATAATCGGGTAATTTTTCCTAAGTTATTTCATTAATTTAATATGTTTTATTTGGAATTGTAAATGGACTTTGTCATGTCTACGAAAAATAATTTTTATAGCAAAAGTACTGAATATTGACATTCCAAGCGGTCTACATTGTTTCATTATTTTGTTAAAAATGAAAAATCTTCAAGATTGAGCCCATTTTACTGAAGTATTGGTCCACATATTTAAAAAAAACTGTAGGTATTAGCTTTTATTAAATGGAAGATTTGGATACCGGCTACAAAAATACAAAGAAATTGGTGCCATAGTGTAAAACGCGATAAGAGGTATATTTTAATTTACATAACTATATGAATTTCAACCTATAGGGAAACTATAAAAAGGTAAAAATACCCAAAAAAGTTTACTATTCTGTTAATATTACTTGTGTTGATGAAAATAAAGTTGAAAATTTTTCGCTTCAACATTTCTGGAGTGCAAGTTAGTGATCCAAAAGTAATATGGCTAAGTAATTAGAGAAATAAAACCATGTACAATTATGTCGGGGTATATTTTGGAGCTATATCGTAAAGTCATATGTTTAGTCTCAAAATTTATCAATGGCTATATATCGGGAAGATATTTCCCAACATTTTGAAATACATTTTTCATACGAAGGGTACCAAAATGGGCTTGATATTTAAGATATTATATTTTTAATGGTGCAATGCCTCATAATTAACGACTTGGATCCTTCACATATGGCGTTTTAACAAAAAAACTTATAACGAACTAAATACTTATTATTTTTTTTACTATAATGACAAAAAAGATTATCATATCTGTCATTTATTAACGAAAAATAGGGGTGTTTTTCCTAAATCAACCTTCTAAATCCATTAAATAAAAAATTGGACTAAAAAACCTCCAAAATTTAACTCCAAATTTGGGAAATAAATTAGTAAACATTTAATAGTAATACTTATGAGCTATTATTAATAACAATTTCAAGAATTTCTTATAGATTTATTTCGTTTGACATTCTCAAATACAAAGCTGATAAAAATTCAAATACTTTTATGAGGTAAATTCGATGACATTTCATACTATTTCTGGAATAACTTGGAAACAAGGTAATATTTTTGATTGCAGTTTTTTACATTATAAAGCTAACAAATAGACAAACACAATTCAGTTAATAAATATAAGAATTATTTTTTTGAATCACGTAATAAAACCGTTTTTATTATTAATTAAAAAATTCAAATACTTTAGTGAGACACTGTATGTACCCACTATTGGTCCTTGAACTATTTGTACAAAATTTCGTTGACGTTGCACCTTATATGGGAGGTGGGAGGTAAAGTGGGCAGACCACGCCCATTTTTGGTTTCCAAGTTTATATTGACCCTCGAATTATTTGCACAAAATTTCGTTGTCGTATATGCTTTTGTTAAAGAAATATCAGCAGAAAAGTATGAAATATTGAAGTATTTTGCCTATAACTTTTTTGTTTATTAACCGATTTTGCCGATTTTCAATACCAAATAAACCTAAATAAGATAAATATTTGAGCCAAATTTCATCCCCCTACGTTGTCCCGTTCGAGCCCCATCCTGCTTTCAGCAGACGGACAGACGGACAGACATAGCTAGATCGACTCGGAATCTAATCAGGACCCAGCAATTTACTTTATGGGGTTTTTAAATGATTCTTTCGACATGTTACACACGAAATGACAAAATCAATATACCCCTTTTTGATGGTGAGTATAAAAATATGTGTTACATTATATTCGAATGCACACTTTACATCGTGAGCTTATTAAGATTTTAGTAAAATTGTCTATATTTTTTTAAATACTATTTTATTGAAGTTTTAATATTTGAGACTCCCTTTTATTCGATTATTACCGCGATTTTAAATGTAATAAATACTTTCATACAACTTATTTGAAAAATGGCAAATTTAACCTTTTGGCAACCAAATAAAATTTACGCCTGAGCGCTTAATTACCTGTAATCTTAAATAGCATCAGAATAGACCTTTATAATGCACTAGGAGACAGAATTAAAATTTTTTTAAAATAAATAACTTCTAATCGGTTGTTGGATTTACATGAAATTTCGCATAGTCGTATCAGAGAAATGTAAAGAAGGACCCCACAAATCCCTCAGGAGCGGAGAGTCAAAGCAGTGTACCTCTAACATAACAATTTTTAAGCATTTTTCTCAATGTAAAAATTATTTAAATTGATATTCAAAGTGTAAGTATTTATGTCTCCATTATATTTTTATAGGTGTTTCAAGCATTTTCCAGTTCACGGAAACTAAAACATGCAGATGTAATATTTTGGGAATCATATAAGAACATACTAATCTTCATTTTTAGAGGGGTACATTTGCAACTTTTTTTTTCATTTTTGTGAGGCACTTTAATGTACTTATACAAAAAACGTAAACTATGTAGATATGTATGTATCGTATAATACAATTCATAGAATAAACTATACATTTTCCACGGTAAATACAACAACGTACGCGTTCACGTATCCATACGATTATTATAATTTTAAATAATAACAACCAGGCCGGTCGGTCACTTAATTTAAATGGCAGTGACACTATAAAAATTATACAAGATTAATATAAATATCCACACACATAAGTACATACTTACGTTCAGTAACGGGCGGTCTTCTCTATATTCTATACGTAGAAGAAGAAAATGATTTATTTTGTGTTGTAAACACGTTTATTTACAGTTGATTTAAGATTTTCACAACTATATCCAAGATTAGATTTTTAATTCTATTATTGTCTCCATTATTAAACTTAAATTGATTGGAAATGATGATTATAATTGTCTGAGGAGAATTATTTAAAATATTTTAGATATGAGTAAAAGAAGATAAAAACTTATTAAAATGAATATTGTATAAATTCGCTACAAAAGTAAAACGGATGTTATATGTAAGTGGCGTATTAGTTTTAAAAATTTTAGATTTTTTATATAATATACTAAAACCGTTTAAATAAAGGCAAGTAATTAAGAAAACATTAGCTTATAAAAAAGTTAAGATAAATTAAGTTTCCTTCTTGTCTGATTTCAAATATTTTTATATTTTCTTAAAGCTTAAAACTTGGAAAGTCTTACCAAGTTCAAAATTTTACACTACTCTGCTATACCTATATACAATTTTATGTAAATCTAACTAGCCGATTAAAAGTTCTGTCCCACTATGAGCCGTTTTACTAAAGTGTAATTAATTCTTAATACTGGAATGATAACATTAATTGCTAACTGGATTAAAAACTGTAAACATTTCAGCTCAAAAGTAAATTTTATAAAATTTTTACAGGCAAATTTTAGCCAAATTTTGCAGCAATTTTTTGTGAAGTTAAAAATTTAAAACTTTTTACACAACTACTGTGTGAGATTTTGATGATTGTAACTATTAAAATATATGTTTTAGTAGTTTTCTAGTCAACATACAATTGACTAGAAAAATGATAAAAAAAACTGACATAAGATATAGATAAGCTTTAAAATAACATGTGCTTATTCCGGAAAGTTTTGTTAGATTCCCAGTCATGGCTTGTACGTATAATTCTTGAGCTTGACAAATTAAAAAAAAAAAAAACGACATAATTTAAATCGAAATGATCATTTAGCTATTGTTGAGATAAAACATTTTATTGTATATAATCCTGGTATTTAATTAATATACAACGAGGTCAATTCTTTTTGCAGCTAAAATATAACACAATTATTTTGTTTTAATAATTAAATTTTTACACACTATTATAAATTTCATTAGAACTATATTTTTAAAGCACGAAATAAATCCATTAAACTCAGAATATAAATTCAATTAATGATAGAAATATTCACAAAAGAAAGTGGGTCGCATCTGAAGATAAAATCGAAATAACTTCAATAACTCATTACATAAATACACACATACATACTTATGTACATACATATATTAGAGTGTCCCCTTAAAAACATTTTTGTAGAAATTCCACTCAAACAAGCAGTGAAAAAATATGGTTCTGCTGACCATAATCTAAAAGCAACATACTGTGATTGTAATATCCCTGCGGGAAATTTGTGGTAATTGCAGTAATGGACCGGTTTCTCTGTACCAGTTGAGTACCAATTGACACCCAACTCGTCACCAAAGTTCCAATTGAGAACCAAACACACTCACTATTAACATGCTCATTAAGTGCGCAAATAGCAACTCGCGCGCAATAACAATCAGTGGCTAAGTGGTAAGCGTTGAAGACTATAAAACATAACATACATCAGATGAACATGGGTTCGAGCGGGGGTGCCGCCATCGACATTAACGAAAAATTATAAAATTAAAATAAACATAATTTAATAAAGATAATAATAAAAATAATGTTTAAAAAGTAAACAATTACCGAATTTTGTATAACATTTTTATTACAATAATCGTTACTGAACCTGTCCTCTTGGACCTGTCCTAGGACCTATCCTGTAACCTGTCCTAAGGGTCTAATTAGCCACCTCCAATGACAACCCCATGTAAAAGTGACAGGTTCTTCTTATATAAAGTTCCGGAACTGGGACCGGTCACTAGCCCTGAGAACCTGTCACGTGACTAGTTTTGAACCGGTTCTCTTTACTCTAGGGATATGATTACAGTTATAAATTATATACAAATATACTAATTATTATTATGATTCCATTTTAAAATTTTTTCATCATTTAATGATTTGATTTAATAATATTAATAACTTCTTTCATATTATTGCTTCCGATTTCATCATGTTTTTATACCCACCATCAAAAAGATGGGGGGTATATTGATTTTGTCATTCCGTGTGTAACATGTCGAAGAAATCATTTAAGTCCCCACAAAATATATATTTTCTGTGTCCTGGTTCGATTCTGAGTCGATCTAGCTATGTCCGTCCGTCTGTCCGTCTGTTAAAAGCAGGATAGGGCTCGAACGGGACAACGTAGGGGGACGAAATTTGTCTTATATAAGGTTTGTTTGGGATTGAAAATGGGCAAAATCGGTTAATAAACAAAAAAGTTATGGGCTAAAAACTAAAAACACAGGGTGTCCGTTTCATACTTTTCTGCTGACACAACGAAATTTTGTATGTGTAGTTCGGGGATCGATATAAACTCGGAAACCAAAAATGGGCGTGGTCCGCCCACTTTACTGCCTACTTTAGCGCCCCCTCCCATATAACGTAAAATTTGAAAAAGTTGATGGTGGGTACATAGATTCGGCTGGGCCGAATATAACATTCGCGCTTGTTTTCATTTATTGATTTTACTTTTTCCATATTAATATTATAAAATCAAGTGTGTGTTTGTTTGTGACGCAATCACGCCTAAACCGCTGAATCGATTTTAACAAAATTTTAATGCAAAGCAGGGGCATTCAGCTCGTTATATTGTAAACTAATTACAGGTAACCCTCGATTTACGCGATTTCCTTATAATGCAATTCAATAATAGTGACCATTTCTTGAAATACGCGTTTTTATTTAACGCGAACTTAGCGCGTTATATGCTTAAACAATAATAGCAAACCTTGAATTGCGCAAAATTCAGTACTGTATACTTAATCGTATGTAAAAATATTTATTGAATGGATTTAAAATATATTAAAAAAAATGGTCAAAAATAAAATAATATCGAGACAATTTAAATTAAATAAAAAAACTTATAATACACTTATTGTTTAACCATATAACCAGATTACCAAAACAGATCATAAACAGAATAATATGATTGTTTTAAATTTTGTCCAATTATGATTGCTTGGAATAACCTGAAACCAATTTTTGACTATCAATGGCATTTCACAATATTGATTAATTCAAGGAGAATCTTCATCAGGTGATCTTTAAGCCAATGAAACATGTCCATCACATTTTAAATCAATTAATAAATGATGGTATAAAAATCGATACCAAAGGTCCTATGTGCTGAAATATAGAACATCGAAGAAACTAATATAAAAATAAATAATATCATGTGTTTTAATTTAACGCATCATATATTTATTGCTTTAAATTACACGATATATAGAAATTCTGATCCCGTTATATAAATGTGTATTTACTCTGTATCTTGTTTTATGCGTTTTTAATTTACACGTACTTTCTCCGATCCCAAAAAGCCGCGTAAATCGAGGCTTACCTGTATATCATATTGTAATTCATTGTAATATATTTTGATTCCATTTTGTCATGTTATAATTCCATTTTATCGTATATATAATCCCATTTTATCATGTATATAATCCCATTTTATCATATAAATACTTCCATATTTGTTCCACCATATGTGGTACATTCATCATACTGACTAAAAACAAGCCTTGCCATAAAATATATAAACTAAATGAGAATTAAAATATTAAATAGTTACTAATTAAAGTGCTAAATTAAAATATAATACTAACGTACTACTAAACTGATACACAAAAATGTATATTCAATAGTTATGGCGAAAAAAAAATGATTAAAGGTAAAAATTTAATACTTGTGTGAAATCAAATCATAGTCTAAAACCAAATATTCTATATTTTAGGAAAATATAACAGTTTTCAAACAAATCATAATATGACTTAAAATCATAAAAAAAAATATTTTTTTATAAAATTTGTTTTCATATAAAAATATTTAAATACGTATTATTATTGCAGACAATCATATAAAAATTTTGATTGTGGGTAATCATTAAATTATAAAACAGAAACCAAAACATTGCTATCATGAACATGGCTTTATTCAAATCAATGAAAAATAACTATACAAACATTAAATAGTTGTAGTGATTATGCTGTTACCATGTTTTTTCTCGGCGTGTATTAATAAGTACTAAAAGGAGATTGCACCATATATTGAGGTATATTTCGAAAACAAGTATATATTCTACTTCTGTTCAAAAAAATATTAAAAAAAAAAATAATAATTAAAATTATATTTAAGTTACACCAACAGATATTAGGCCTATTTTGTGAAGAAAACTTTAAAAATCATAAAATTTCATTGATGCCAAAATTAAAATTTTACTCTTTATTCATAAAGATAAACTTGTTGCAAATCAATACATACATACATATATAAATTTTGGTATTATTTACAAATTAACACAAAAAAAATATATATTTTCGAAAAAATTTCAATTAAATGATTAATCAGAATTTTAAAATGGTTTCAAATAATTTACTCATAAACATATATGTATATATGAAATAAATTATATATTCAATTATTCAAAGCATCACATATTTTTATTTACATTTGATTAATTTATTAATTGATACAATAAGAAAAACAATTGAAATAATGAAAACCAATAAATTTGTTTTATTTTTAGTAAAAAATAAAAGAAAATTAAAATTTTGATAAATTGAATAACACTGGTCAACAAAAAAATCCTTCCCATAGACGAATAGTTAAACTTAATGTATTTTGATGTGCTAAACACGAATCTGCTTTCAGTTTTCCATCAGGTCTGGATTTCTTTTTTATGGGCGTGTCTAATATTTCGCCCATAGTAAGGCCATTACTCTAGTATATTTCCTCATAACTCAAGAACGGTGTCTACGGTTGATCAAAGTGATACACCAAAAGATGCGGTCTAAAAATATCTTCAAATTCGCCTAACTAAATTTTTTTATGAGCTCAATAGTTTCGGAATTAATTTGAAATAAGTGTCAGAAAAAAATCATTTTCATGCAAAATTTTAGATTTTTTTGTTACTAAAATTTCTTTTAATAAATGGAAACATCTAAAATGTTTATCATCATTATCTTAAAGCTGGTAATGCTGCGAATAAAATGAGGCATGTATCTTCAAAATTGATGCAGAAATCTAAATTTTATTCACAGTTTAGTAAAAATACCCATGTTACATACAATTGAGTAGAAATACAGTGGTGGCCAAAAAAAATTTTTTTTATTTTTTCTTGAAACAAAAATAGGTGGACTAGGTGGATTTTGACGAGTTAAACAAGAATCTGCATTCACTTTTTTTCTATCGGGTACTGATTTTTTTTATGTGCATGACTAATACATTACCTTATTCAGCGGTCACACTATAAAATTCGAGAATGGTTTGTCAAACTTAGGCTATAACTCAAGAACCCTTTACACGATAAGTGATACATCAAAAGATGCATACGAAAATTGTCTTCAAGGTAAGTTAACAATATTTTTCATTCGCTCAAGAATTTCAGAATTATGGATCAAAATTTTCACCACTTTTCAAAAAAATAAATTTTAACATTTTCGGTACTAATTACCGAATAACTACGGTAATATTACAACAAATTATGTAAATTCATCTCAAAGACAATTAAAGTCGCTATATATTAAAGTTCAATTTATCTTAATTGGACAAACTGTTCTCGAGTTATACAAGTATGACTGCATAAAGGCGGGGTCATAGTAGTCGTGCCCATAAAAAAAGTCAATGCGTGATAGAAAAAAAGTAAAAGCAGATTCTTATTTAGCACGTTGAATTCCATCTAATCCACCTATTTTTTTATTTAAGACGAAAAAAAAATATATATACAGTTAGGGACAAAACTATTTGTACACCCATGCATTTCGTATATCTTCAATAATTTATAAAGAATAAAAAATTATTATATGTAGTTTTAATTCAGGTCCATTTTTATTGAATTATTTGATAAAAAATAAATTAATATATAACACATTGTTAAAAAGAAGTACAATTTAAGTAAAAATCTTTGGGACAAAAGTATTTGTACATCAGTACTTTGTACAATTATTTGTACGTTGGACTCTTGTATGATGATTTTTTTTAATACCGTTATATTTTCTTCGTTAATCGAGTTTTATTTTACAAAATAAGAAGTTGGTTTTAACGTTTTGAATAATAAGCACATCAAAAATGGGAAAGCGAAAAGAGTTGAGTTTGGATATTAAAAATTTAATTATTGATGAACATAAAAAAGGAAAATCTCTCCGGAATATAAGTAATTTAGTAAATTTGCAACATTCCACAGTACAATACATTGTAAGCAAGTATAAAAACAGCGGATCTGTTGAAAATGTGCGTGAAGGTATACGAAATATATGAGCTGTACAAATAGTTTTGTCCCTAACTGTATATTTTTTTTGCCCACTAGTGTATTTCCACTTAGCTGTAGCCTATAGGTATGCATGGGTATCCAAACTTAACTGTGAATCCAATCAAGATTTGTGCATCAATTTTTATGATACGTGGCTTTATTTACTCGTAGTTTTGCCAGCTTTGAGTTAAAGGCTTAGAAAAAAAAAAAAAAATCTTGAATTTTGCATGAAAACATTTTTTTCCGACACTTTTTTCGAAATATCTTCTAAACTATTGAGCGGATAAAAATTTGATAGTAGAGCGATTTAAAGCTAATTTTATTCCGCATATCGTGATATATAAATCGTGCATACCATTCTCAAGTAATAGTGAAATATACTCGAGTAATCGGCATATTTAGGGCACAATATTAGACACGCCCATAAACAAAAAATCCCGACCTGATGGAAAAAAACTGAAAGCAGATTCGAGTTTAGCATGCGGAATTCCACCTAGTCTACATATTTTTTTTTTTTTTTTTGAAGAAGCTCAAAAAAATTTTTTTTTTGTCGACCAGTTTAATTAATAAATACAATTAAAAAAGTAATTGAAATAGTTTTTATTTTTGATAAATAGTTTAAAAGACCTTAATTTTTCTGTGAATGGAGATACTCATTTAAAAATTACATAAACATAATTTAAAAAAAAAAAAATATTGTGTGATTTTTTTATTTTTATTTCTATGTAATTTGTAATTGACTATCTTCACTAAACTGTAAATAATTTAAAAATTTATGCATTGACTTGAATAACATTTTTCTTGTTTTACTTGCAACAAATTTGTATTTATGATTAAAGAATAAAAATTAGCATTTTGGACAATTATGAATTTTTATGATTTTTTGAAAAAAAAAAAAAAATTGGTAATAATTTATGTCTTTTCAGAAAATTAGCTTAATATTTCCATAAATATTGAGTGTATTAAACAATTATGTAAGAATAACTTGAAGGCAATTTCAATTCGAATTTTTTGATAATTTATTGAACCAATTCAGAAAAGTCGTTTTCGAGATATGCTTCAATATATATTGCGAAAAGGCCTTAGTACTTATTAATATCGTGTAACCAAATTGACTGATTTATTCCGAGCCGTAGTAATATTTTTTTCATTTTGTCAACCTGTGCAATATACACATTTTTAAAATTCATCTTCAAGTGCCCAAAAAAATTTAGAGTTTTCTTCCGAATACCGTTAAAAACAAAATAAATGAAATTGAAAAAAGATTCGCCTGTGCCGAATCTTTGATACCCTTCACCATACTACCATATTACCATCTTAGTATCTTATCGACATCATATTACCATATTACCGACAAATAATAAAATTTTTGCCTTAACGTATGCTTTCATATTTTCACATATATAAATCTAAATTTTATTCAAACTACGAAAATTTGAATATATAAAAAAAACAATCATAGCAGGCTTTGCTTTTAAAAAATAAACAACAACAAAAATTCCATATTTATTTATTTTTTTATGTATGTATATACAAACTGGCTGCATATACAAAGAACAACAACAACACTGTTATTCATTATATTACTTCTGTTGCTAACTAAACTACTTGCCTTATAGGCAAAAACGTCACAATGTATTTATGTATATTCTTAACAGATATGTTTTAGTTTTTAAAAAAATAAACAACAACAATTCCATATCTATTTATTTTTGTACAGACTGCATATACAAAGAACAACAACAACACTGTTATTCATTATATGACTGCTGTTTCTAACTAAACTACTTGTCTATACAAAAAACAAAAAACGTCGCTAATAGTCATTACAATGCTTAATATACATGTTTGTGTGTGTATTTATATTCTTAACAGATTTGTTTTTGGGCCATAACTCTGTTGATTATGAACGAATTTGGTTTATTAAAAAAAAACGAAATTTTGTAAAAACATTTATGACTAATCTATATAAAAATAAAAATTTGTAGCTTGAACAAGGGCTTCAAAAATAAAAAAATCGTTTTCCCCGATATCTCAGTTACTACTGAACCGATTTATTTCATTTTTTCAGAACAAAAATTCATAAAATAATTTCCGAGCCCCCTTTAAAAATTCGAAGTACCTGGAATATGTAGAGGCTTCAGAAACTGAAAAACCGGTTCCAAAAACCGGGTTTTAAAGCATATCTCCGCCATTTATAAACCGCCATTTATAAACCGATCCTGCTGATTCAAAAAACCGAAATTTTATAAAAATATTTGTGACCGATCTGTATAAAAATAAAAATCTATAGCTTAAACCAGGGCTTCAAAAAATAAAAAATGCGTTTTGTCCGATATCTCAGTTATTATTGAACCGATTTATTTCATTTTTTCAGAACAAAAATTCAGAAAAAATGTCCGAGAATTCTTTGTAAAAACAAAGTCTCTAGAATATACAGAGGCTTCAGAAACTGGAAAACCGGTTCTAAAAACCGGTTTTTTTAACATATCTCCGCATTGTATGAACCGATCTTGCTGAATTCCAATAGCAAAATTCTCGAAATATTTCCAATCGTTTGACATACAGTGGTGGCCACGAATTTAAGACACGACATTTCACTTATATATTTCTGATAATTTTTACATCTTATCGAACAAATTTTAGATCCATGTTATTTTTTAAAGATCCTAGTAATGTTATGAAAAAAAATCAACAATAGTTTGTTACCTATATTTAGTTTCCAATTTTTATTTACATATTATACAGATTAATACAAGTTTAAGCCTGGTCATGAATTTAGGACATAGGCAAAATAAAAGTTAATTCACAAAAGTAAAGCTCAGCTTCATAAAACAATATTAGTATTTGGTGGGAAATCCTTTATTTTGAATCACAGCAGCGCATCTCCTGGGTAAACTTTCAACTAAGGCCATACAGCGCTCCTTTGGAATGGCATACCAAGCCTTTTGAATTTCTTCCCATAAATCAGTCAAATTTTTTGGCTTTACTGCTCGTACATGCTCCTCAACATCATTCCACAAGTTCTCAATTGGATTGAGATCCGGGGATTGAGCTGGCCATTTCAGAACTGTGATATTATTTTCCTCTAAGCAACTCTTCACTAGGCGTGAAGTGTGCTTAGGGACATTATCATGCATAAATTTCCACATTAGAGGCATGTTGTCTTCAGCGAATGGTATCATGATGCTTGTCAGTATGTTTTTGTAAATATGCTGGTCCATTTTATTGATAATCTTCTGAATGGGACCTACACCATGCCAGGAAAATGCTGCCCACACCATGACATTTCCACCACCATGCTTAACCGTTTTAAGGGTGTACTTTGGGTGATGCTCCAGGTTTGGAGGACGCCATACGTACTGTTTTCCATCAGAACCAAAGCGACAAAACTTCGACTCGTCGCTCCAAAGTATATTTTTCCAAAATGTCATCGGCTTATTGAGATTTTCTCTTGAAAACGCTAGTCGGGATTTCATATTTTTTTTTGACACAAGTGGTTTACGTTGTGCAATACACCCACGTAAGTTCTTCTCATTCAGACGTCTTCTTATTGTCCTGGACGATATATTAATACCAAAATCCGATGAAATCTCATTTTTAATTTTACTTGAGCTCTTGAAAGGATCTTTAGCAGCTGATTTATAAATTAAGCTATCCTCCCTGGGTGTAGTTTTTCGGGCTCTAGGGTGCTGTTTGACATTTTTGGTAGTGCCATGTTGCTTGATGTGTTCCAGTGCATTGTAAATCTTGGATCTGGAACATTTTAGTAGCTTGGAAATTTCCATTACTGTTTTTCCATCAGTATTCATTTGTTGGATCAATTTTCGCTCGGCATCCGAACTCCAAGTACCTCTGGCCATTTCTAACTAAATATTTTGATGTATTCTAACATTAAATGGAATAAAACATTCATTACTTACCTTTTAGCTTCAAAAAACACCAAAAAATCACTTAAAAACCAAATATTTCTTATATGTTTTAAATTCGTGACCAGCTTCAAAAGCACGTTTTTACGAAAATATAATAAAAACAGCAACAAAATGTATACACAAACAAAACCAAATAACGGTAATTGATCTTAACATTACAGGGTACACTGAAAAATTAACAAAATCTAATTTTATATTGCAGGGTTGTAATAATTATCACAACTTAGTTCGTTACATGTCGTGTCTTAAATTCGTGGCCACCACTGTATATAATATATATGTCAGTTATCGGTGGGCTTCATAAACGCCATTTCAACCGACACACGGACGGACGGACGGACATGCTCCAATCGTCATCGCTTCTTACAAGGATTCCGAAAACATAAACTTTTTTGCTCTCCGACGAAAATTGTGGAAATTACAAACGGAATGACAAACTTATATATACCCTTTACACCTGTGGTGAAGGGTATAAAAATCTTATAAAATAAATGTCCTCAGGAGAATGAAGTAGAAAAACTTAAAAATAACAAGCTCAAAAGCGAATTTTTTAAGACCCATTTCTAGAAAAAAATCTAAACTTTTTTTTTACCTAAATGTACGGAAAACATTATTTGTCCATTGCTGGTAGGGAACTGAAGATCAATTTTGTTTTATTATTTTTTCGGGACACTCTAATGTACATGGTAATTTTAAAATCATAATAATATTTGTTTATTTTTCTAAGTTTCATTTAAAGAAGTTCTATGTATTTTTTTCAAATAATCCATTAATTGCCTACACAAAGATCTTATGCTATGATAAAAATGATACACTCTTCTGAGCATCTTCAAAAAAAACAAAGTAAACATAGTAAATGCGAGAGAATACATATAAATGAGAATATTTTCATTAATAATAACAATCACAGTTTTTTTTTTTTTTTTTTTAATTTCAATTAAAGATGAGTTCAGTACTCAAGCCTTCAAAAACTATAAATGAATTTGTCACAGTCAGTTCTAAAACGGAGGTCCACATTAATGGTCATCTTTTGAGTTCTCTTTAGACCAAATAAGTGATCATTTTTTGGATTTTTTCATTTTTATTATAATTTTTTTTATTTTGTTCGTGTAATAAATTTACAATTCGTTATTAAATTGTTTGTGTTATTTTTGTAGTAATTGAGGTTTATGACATAGATAAAGAAATACAACAATAAATAAAAAGTATATCAAAGTCATATTCCCTACTAAATTGGCCTCAATTAAAATCGCAATACACAATTTAATTTGTGAATAGAATAGTTAACAAAATTTAATTCGACAATAAACAAATTCAAAACAAAAAAAAGAACGTTTAGTTTTCTCATTTAGAATATGACTAATTATGATAATCTAATGATGATTAGCAATGATAAGAATTTAAATATAAATGATAAAGTAAAAAGTACAAATATTCAAAAAGTGAAAAATATGTTACAAAAACATGACTTACCACAAGTGCACAATAACTCTTTTAATTATGCTGAACACTCTACAACGAAAACATCTACTTCTATATCCAATTTAAGTTGTAAAAGTAGAATGAGCTCAAAACTCAAATTGGGTTTGGGCGTTAATGCTCAGACTGGACGTTTACAATGGTGTCCTGGATTTACTTGTTGTAAACTTTTAATTATTATTCCAGTAATTATGCTGCCTATAACTTTGGTTTTAATACTACTCATGCGTATGGATGGCATGCTAATGGCTTTGCAAATGCATCAAAAATATAGACCTCAAACTAGATATGAGCAAGAACCTGTTTATCTAGAGGATTATGATGGTTCTTTGGATAATGATCCGTTTCAAGATATGATCAATGAACAGTTGCTGGTACCTTTGGATAAAAAGAAATTGCGCACTGAAGCAGAGAAAATTAAGCGCTGTATATCATTTAAATTTGGTCTAGGCGAAACTATGGATATGGAGGATCGTGATATTATGAAAGATGCTAGAACATCATTTCTACCGCGAGATAGTACTGCCATACCAAGAGAATGTTTGGAGAATTTTAACTATAATACTCACATGAGTTATAAAGACTTTGAGCTGGAGGCCTTAATGGAATCTTATGGCAGACGAAGATTAAGACGAGACAAAGCAGATGAAGTAGGCAATGCTGCAGAAGAATTAGAAAATGTTAAAGAGGAAACATCTAAATCTGAAGTTGACGATGATACTGTTGGTTTCATTGAAACTACTTCAAGCTTGCAAACTTTTTGGAATGCCCAGGGAACTAAGGAAACCATACGTGAGGCTCAAGCTCGTACCATGAAGAAATATATGGATGAATCGGTGGAGCCCTGTCAGGATTTCTATAAATATGTTTGTGGTAATTGGGAAAAGCATCATCCCATTCCCAAAGACAAGGCAGGTTTTGATACTTTTGAAATGCTGCGTGAAAATTTAGATGTCGTTTTAAAAGAACTATTGGAAACGAAAACATATGAAACTTCCCAACCACCCATCAAAAAGATACAACATATTGAATCTAATACCTATGAACAATTGCCCAATACACAGGCAGATATTGTCAAAAGTCTTCAGGACGAAAGTAATCAAGAATTACAAAAGGAAAAAATAAGAGAACATATAGTACAAAAGCGAAATATTTTAGGAAAAATTTTAATGCGCTATCGCAGACATAGTTTATTTACCAATACCAAAAGAAAAAGATTCACTGGGAATCATACTGCTGAAATACATCATTCCGTAACATACACTAAACCACATCATGCTAAAGCATTACATAATGCTCACGAGTATTTACCAGCAGAACAGGAACAAGATGGTTCACAAATAGATGCTCAAACTAAAGCCAGACATTTATATCAGTCGTGTATCAATAGTGAGTTGCTCGAAAAAAGAGGCATACAACCTTTGTTGCAACTTTTACAGGATCTAGGCGGTTGGCCTGTTTTAGATTCAAATTGGAATGAACAAAATTTTGATTGGCTCAATCTGACTGCTCAGCTGAGACGCTATAACAACGACGTACTTATAGTACAATGGGTAGGACCAGATATAAAGAATTCTGATGAAAATATTATACAATTTGATCAAACCAGTTTGGGTTTACCTACGCGAGAGTATTATTTGCAAGATATAAATGCTAAATATTTACATGCATACCAAAGATTTATGTCTGAAATTATGTACAAACTTGGTGCTTCCAAAGTAACCGCTATGAAGACTGCTGCCGATCTTATTAGTTTCGAAACCCAATTAGCTTCAATTACAGCACCTGCGGAGAAACGTCTTAATGTTACTAAACTTTATCGTAGAATGACTATCAGTGACTTGCAGAATAGAGTACCCGAAATAAATTGGTCAAATTATTTAAACATCCTTCAACAAAGAACCATAGATCCCAATGAGGAGATTGTTATTTATGCCATCGATTTTATGAAAGAATTAGTTAATCTTTTATCCGACACTGATTCCAAAACTATAGCCAATTATTTGCTCTGGCGATTTGTTAGACATCGTATTAATAATGTTGATGACCGTTTTGATGACGTCAAGCAAACATTTTATCATGCTCTCTTTGGGCGCGAAGAAAGTCCTTCCCGCTGGAAAGTATGCATTGCACAAGTTAATACTAATATGGGCATGGCTGTAGGTTCAATGTTTGTAAGTAAATATTTCGATGAAAACAGTAAAAAGGACACTTTGAAAATGACCCATGAATTGCAACAGGCTTTTCGTGATATTCTCCAAACTACCGATTGGTTAGATCCACAAACCAAACATTTATCAGAACTGAAAGTCAATGCCATGTCTCTTAAAATTGGTTATCCCGATTTTATACTCAATAACGATGAACTTAACGAAAAGTATGCTGGTATTGTTATAGATCCAGATAAGTATTTTGAAAATATTATTAATGTTCTGTTGCATACAACAAAAACCGAACAGAGTAAATTACATGAACCAGTCAATAAGACCACATGGCAAGCGGCTCCTGCTATTGTTAATGCTTATTATAGTCGTAATAAAAATCAAATCATGTTTCCGGCTGGTATTTTGCAGCCACCCTTTTATCATCGACATTTTCCTAAATCGCTAAACTTTGGTGGTATTGGTGTGGTAATTGGTCATGAATTGACGCATGGATTCGATGATAAGGGTCGTTTGTTTGATCGTTATGGCAGCATACACAAATGGTGGTCGGATACAGCCATCAAAGGATTTGATGAGAGAGCCAGATGTATTATATCACAATATGGAAATTATACTGTGGGTGAAGTCGGCATTGCTTTAAATGGTGAAAGTACACAAGGTGAGTTTTTTTTTTTTTTTTTTTTTTTTTGTAGTGTTTTATTATTATAATTCTTTAGTTAACTTTTTATTATACTTATTTTTTATTAGTTTCACCGCGTAACATTAATTTGAACACATGAATAAATCGATATGTGTATGAATGAAACTAGAGACCGTAGTAAAACTTCGTATTCAGGACTGCATCTACAGTACGCCAGATTTCTTCTTAAAAAGACTTCAAATTTTCAAAGGATACTCATTTAAAAAAAAAAAAAAAAAAATTATAAAATATTTTTGCATATTTTATCAAACCAATATGGGTTTCAAATGAATGCTAATCCCTGCATTGTGTACGTTATAGAACTTCTGGAGGACATCATAAATCAGTTTTAAGAATTTGCAATACCCCTGTAAAATTTTGAGTTATATGAAAAATTTTTGGATAAAGCTTAATATTTTTTTGATTTTTCACCGATTTTATATGGGGATATCTCATTGTATTCTAAACAGAATAGCATTTCAAACTTTGTACAGAAAATTATATGATCTCATAGAAAAAAATTTACATCAAACTAAAAAATTCGAAAAATTTTAAAATGGTGAATAAATCAGTACGTAATTTGAATGTGTATAAAAGATAGTTATATATGTATTAAGAAAGCTAGATTCTTCTGATTTCTAAGTAAGATTAAAAATCTTAAATTGACTTTAAATTTATGAAGTTTCGAAATCTATAGTACTGGAGCTACCCTTAAAGCAGTTGTTTCGCCATATGTCAAAATTTAGGGAGTGTTTCGAAATTCTTTTAAATTGTTCTGTTATGTCCTCAAGAAGGTCTATAGACAATATTATACCGTTTTTCGAGTGAATATAAAAATTGCCATTTTGTAACACCGTGTAATTCATTTCTCATATAACCTTTAATGCCCAACAAACAAGAAATTGAAAAAGTCTTGATTTTAACCGTAAAATTTGTGAAATTTTAATTTTCTTGCAAATTATTTGCCCTTTTTCCAGTTAAAAATTTATTTATTTCAATTATTAATAACATCAAAGAATAAAAGCACAAAGTTCTACTTTTAAAGTGATGAAAATGTTCTCTTTGGAAACACTTTAATGTTTTTCGTTTTTTCTGGGTTTATAAGAAGAAAAAAAGTATATTTTTTAAAATACACTTAATTTTTGAATATTAAAAAAACATTTTCTATATAAATCCAATAAAATTATCTTTTATTTTTTCTCATCTTACTCTCTGCAAAATATTACTCATAAATCTACGTATGATTAATATTATTTTAATGTGAAGTATACATAACGTGACCAAACATCCCGCTTTTTGATGACTTCGATGTAGGAAGACCTATACATTTTAACTTATCTTCAGTTCTGATATATTTTGATCAAAAACGTTTAGAATTTTTTTTCCAAAAATAGGTTTAAAACTTTAATTATTTTAAGAATGTTAGAATAAAATATAAATACATTTTTGAAGGAAGAAATTTTGTTCTTTCAGAGGGATGTTTAGAACATTTATGTGAGGGATATTTAAATTATTTTTTTTTAACCAATTTTATTTACCAAAATGTTCCATTTCAAAAAGATGTTTAGACATGAAATTTAATCTCAAGGTTAACATGGATATTTTCATATTGTACCTTTAATAACCCAACAAAATAACGATCAAGTGCTTCCTAAAAAGAACATTTTCACTACTTCAAAAGTGTAACTAAGTGCATATTTTGAACTTTTTTGAAAGTTCTTAATAATTACTTCCAAAAAAGTGAAAATAAATAAAATTTATGCGAGAAAGAAGATTAATAATTTCTAAAAAAATAAAATTTTAAAACATTTTTATTATCTTTTGTTGCAGTTAAAACTGAATTTTTATTAAAAAAAATTTATAAACATATTTTTAAGAGAAGTACTTCGAAAGCAATGAACAAGAAGTATAAAAGAAGAACATCCTACCAATGACAACCATTGGTTAAAAGAAGAACATCTGCAGCTCTTTTTCACCACTAAGTACTTTCTTCCAATGACTACACAATGTTAAATTCATGACTTTTTCAGCTCTTTTTCAGTTCCTTTAACTATCTGGAAACATATAACGATGTGCCTTTGTTTCGGGTTGGATACTTTTTTTATTTTTGTATAAACTAAAAGTTATAAAAATATAATATTGGCAGCCGATTCAAAAAGGTGAAAAAGTAACAGTCTATCGGATTATTTTGATAACGGGTTTTTATAGGTAACAGTATTTTTAGTTATTTCGGTAATGGTATTTTATGGCTAACTGTTGTTTCATAAATTTCGAAGTATCGGTTCAAAACCATAAAATATAATTTGTAGACAAATATTATAATGACGAGCTGGGGTAGCTATAACTTTATTATAAGTTTTATTTCAACTTTATTAAAAATAATAATATTTCTTAAATCCAAAAATAAGGCTAACGGTATTTTAGTGTTATCGGTATTTCGATCTATTTCTGTAACGTTTTTTTTGCGTTATATATTTTAGCGGTAACCGTTTTTCAATTATTTCGGTAACTGTATTTTAGGGGTAACGGTAGTCAAGTTGAATATTTTTTTTTTAGCGGTAACGGCAACCAACTTTGGTTTTATTGTTAACGGGTTTAAGAATTATTTAAGGAAATCTATTGCTGTCAAATTCAAAAAGTACCAAGTTTGTTTTTTTTTTTTTTTTCAATCCATATTTGAATTCAATCTTGAAATTTAACTAGGAATATTATAAAAACATTTAGAGAAACACGTTAAAATTATAACTTTTAATGTTTCAGCTTGTAGGGATATATTTACTTATTTCGATGATCCAAAATTCTTATGGGCTGATCTCAATTTGTAAAGTCTCAATTGGGTCGTGAATAAGATGCTTGCGAGAGAACAGCAGATCTAGATTTTTAATTGAGATATAAAAATAAAATCCCTCTTTTTTTACAAAACTTTTCAAAATCCCGCTTTATCCATACAATTTTGTTCAGAATCCCGCTTTTTAGTCGTTCTGGTCCCGCTTTTTGACAAAAACCCTCTGGTCACGTTAAGTATACACAAAATAACACGATGTGACAGTGAAAATACACCTTTTAAATTACCTAAAGTAGGCGTAATTAAGTAGATAATTCTATAAATTTTGAGATTTTCAATGCATCTTAAAAATCTGAAGTTATTCATAATAAACGTTTTAAGTCAAAGCATTTTTAAAATGCAAAAACACAGAAACTAATAAATGTATTTTAAAAATTCTATCACAGCCTAACTAACACAAATATAAATAATATTTATGTAAAATATTAGACTAGTAGGAGTCGTATTTGCAAAGTTAAAACAAAAATAGGAAGAAAGGAAAAAATTTGGACATTTAAAATGGAACCGATTATAATTCATACGCTTAAATTTGGGAGAAAGAGTTATATATTTTAAATTTGTAATAAATTTTTCTATTAAATGGAGAAAAGAAGTAAGTTGTAACTAATTGTATATTTGACTAATTGATATTACAAGTTTACAAAAAAAAATGCAAAACAACGTAACATCACTTTTCATAACTTTACACAAGCACAAAAAACTTTCTAAAACTTTTATTTTTATTAATAGCCTGTTTCTCTATGTCGAACGAAAATTAAAGCGAACGAAAGCAAGTCGAACGAATTCGAATCATTTTGGGTTTCTGTATTTCCTACGCTTTCGTTCGCATGGAGTTACGTCTTTTCCTATTGTTTTTGTTTTATTTTGCTTTCAGAGTAACTTTTTTTCGTAAAAATATTAAAAGTACTACTAAATTGTTTAAACATATATACAACCAAGTAAATAAACAAACAAAATTAAAATAATAAAAAAATAAAAATTTTTTTGATTTTTTTTTTTTTTAGAAATTGTTTTTTAGGCACAAAATCATCATTTATGGACACCAAATACATTAAAATGAATAATAAACATGACATGCAACAACATATGCAATGTCCTAATGAGTATTTTTCCTATTTTTCTTTAAGAAATTCAACCAGTCGAAAGCAAAATATCAAGTGACTGATTTTGACATTTTTGTTCTTATCGTTCGAAATACAGAAACCCAATTTTATATGAAAACACTTACGTTTTCTTTCGACTTGTCGTTCGACTCATTGTTCGTATAGAAGTGAGTTAGAGAAACCCAAATCAGTTTTCGTTCGCTTAGAAGACGAAAGAAAGCTTTCGTTCGACATAGAGAAACAGGCTATTAATTTTCGATACTATCAAATATTTATGATTTTTTGAAAAAAAAAAAAATGTAATTTTGTATAAAATTTTATTTCTTCTCAAAAGATGGGCTTAATATCTCCTTAACTGTTGAGCGAATTAAAAAGTGATGCAATAACAACGATTTAATCACTATTTTAATTAAAATTTTTGGATATTTTTTTGAGAAAAATCAGACAAGTGGTTTTCGAGATATGCTGCGATATATAGTGCAAACTCCTTAATTTTACAAATCGCGAAGTGTATTAGAGACTTAGTACTTATTAATACCCAGTATCCGAATTGACTGAGAAAACTCGAGCCACAGAATCAGTGTTTCCCTGTGTAATTATTGAACAATGAATTGTAAAGCATTTTAAAACCTGGTGTATACAATTTTTTGTATTATTTAGATTAATTTTAATTGCAAAATATTTAAGAAGCTATTATCCTTTCGGTTGAAATATCACCCTGATTTTGTACCAATTAATATAGCAGAAACTAACTAAAATTTTATAATGGAAATATTGTCAAGTACCTTATTTATTTGGTTGTGTTTGGCGATCAGTCAATGTTGTATGTATTGAGTTACACGTTCCCAAATTTTAATAAATGTAGTTTTGATACTTAAGTTATAATTAAATCATATAAAGACATTTAATGCTGCAAATAAATCAGGATTTAGAAGATCTCTGATACTTAAAAATTTTGCACAAATATTTTGAAATTAATTATTCCAAAGTGAATAAAAAATCAGCATTAATTTTTATTTAGCTCAAAAGTATAGATAATTGGATATAGATTTAATTCGATAAGTTTTATTTACACAGCAAAAAGTAAAAATGGACTTCAATTACGAAATTTGTAATATTTATTAATTTTTAATTGATTTTGCTCCAATCATCAAAATGATAATATTAATAACTAGAATAATTGATATTATTATTACTTCTTTTCCTTAAATAGATGCAATGAGCTGACAATTTTTGAAAATTTACTTAAACTTATTTCATTTCTGTACTTTTATAGACAAATATTTAATTTGTCTTCATATTTTATTAACAGCTGTCAATTTATTAAAAAACAAAACTGTAAACCAATTAGAAAATTAATTATATTAATAAATCCTATAATTAAATTTCAATATAAATTTAATTAATAATTTTATTAAAAAATTATTTGAAATATTTTTTTCTGTGTAATTTTCGTTCAAATGATTGAACATATTGCAATGTTTTTCTTATTTAAATGAATGAAGACATAAAATAACGTATTTTTAATCCATACGATATTTCTAAGTTCTTCCATAAAAGCAAAAATATTAAAAATATGTTCAAAAACATTTTAGAAATCGCGATTGGTGCGTGAAGTTTTTTGTCCGAAATGCTTTAAAAAACTGGTTTTTATCATCAGTACAATATTAGACATCAGGAGGTACTATGTTATTTTGAAGTCCAAAAATAGTTATAGCCCTAATGTACCTAGATATATCAAAAAATATCTACAGAATTTTGCTTTTGTAAATCTTTTAAATAAATACATAAATGTTTGAGTTATGAATAGAAAAATTCAAATTTTACGGAAAAATATTTGAGTACCAGGTTACGGACTTAGTTCTTTCACATATCCGCAAAAGTGTACAAATTTTAAAGAAAAAAATTAAATTAAAATACGATTTTCATAAAAAATATATTTAATTGAAATACTATTTTTATAAATATAAATGTAGCATTAATTTCATATTATTTTCCATTTCAGGTGAAAATATTGCCGACAATGGTGGCTTACGACAAGCATTTCATGCCTACAAGAAATGGCTAAAAGAAAATCCTGAGGATGCCTTAGATGAACATTTACCTGGCATCAATATGACAGGGGAACAATTGTTTTTCCTTAACTTTGGGCAAGTGTGGTGTGGTGCCATGCGACCAGAAGCTGTGCGCAATAAACTAAATACAGCCATACATAGTCCCGGAAGATTTCGTGTAATAGGAACTTTGTCCAACTCTGTAGATTTTGCAAAACAATTTAATTGTCCATTGGGATCACCCATGAACCCAACACACAAATGTAGTGTATGGTAACAAAGGACAAAATGAAATAATTAAAAAAAAACAAAGAAACAAAACAACAAAACAATGAGCCTTTAATGTTAAAGACCTCAATTGAATAAGAATTACAAATTTATACAGTATTTTTTTTCTTTTTTTGCATTCATTGTCATCATCATCAATATCATACACCAAAGTTTTAATATAGAAAGTGAAATTTTCGAATTTAATGTTCCTTTACACAAAAAGAACAACAATCGCAGTCACTTAAAGAAGAAGTAGAAAAAACAACAATTATGGTGTATTTTTTCTTTATACTTTTAAACTACGGTTCATCAGCGTTACGTTTTATGAGTTTACTTTAATTTAAATTGTCATCAATTTAAATTGTTACCAGCAAACTGTAGCAATTGCTTCACGATGCTCACACACATACACACTCATTTCTAATAATGGCTGCGACTACAACCGAAAGATTTTCATCTTTAAAATGGATAACAACACCTTTTAAAAGTAAGTTTTTTAATTTTTTTTTTTTATCAAAGTTCTCTTATAACAGAAATCAAAATACAATATTATTCAGGTTCTTATTAACATTTTTATAACAAAAATTCTATTAAATTTAACAAAAAATTATAATGCTGTCAAATTTAGATAGTCGTACATAATACACGCATATATAAATTAGCCATTTAATAAAATTAATAATCCCTTAATGTTGTTATTTCAGGCTTTTTATCTTATTTTCTTTGTTTAATCAAAATGAAATTCATATTTGTTTTCTTTTAAAGGGACAAACAAAATTTAACTCTGACCTATCGAAAAATATATATATTAATAGACAATTGGCTGTATGAAAATGTTCAGTTTATTAAAAAGCTACTTTTTATATAAAATATTTATTCAAGAAAACATTTCACATTTTGCATCCCTGATTGGAGTGTATGTATTATTTGATAAATGTTGTTATTGTTTTCAATTCAATTAAAATTTTCGCTTTTATATCTTTTTTATTACTTCTTTCAATTCAATTGCGTTAGTTTTTCATTTATCCATGAATTTCTCTCAGTGACTTTCAATTAATGTGTCGAGTGGTGCGTGCTGTCACTTGTTATTGTTTTTATGACTTTTGTATTTAAATATTGTGTAGAAATATATTTATTTATATATATGTATGTACATATACACAGATAGTACAAAAATATTAAGGCTACTCACAGATTGATTCGTTAGCAACATTAAACCAAATATTTGGTGTAGAAATTAAAAAAATTAAAAAATTTTTTTAATGTTGCCATTTACGGTTGGTTCATAATATTTATCCATCATAGTGACGTTAGTTTCATTAAAAATTTAATTTTCGAGTTAAATTATTTTATTTTTTAAAGTAATTTATGAACCTCCTTAATATTATTTATTATTGGAGTTATACTGCAATTCTTGTATGTATGCTCATTGTTCTTAGTTTATTATTGTTTTTATGTAATAAAGAGTTATATGGATAAAATGATATAAATTAAAATGTATTTGTTTTATATAAACATGTCATCTATAGTGGCAATTTGTCCATTAACATATGTAAGTTCTAGTAGACAAATTAAAATAGATGAAATTAATTACAAAATATTTTACTCTACATTTCTTGCATAATCTTTACATTATTCACCCCTATCGTGAATATCAAGTGGAATTTTCGTTCCCATGAAATTTTTATTCCCCTAGAAGGGAAAAATGCTATCGTGAATCTCCCGTGAAAAAATTTTCCCGCTATCAGTTCTCAGTGAATGTAAAAAGGAAGAAAGTTAAAATCAAAATAAAGTTTTTTTTTTAAATATACACGTATATACTAATATTTTAAAGTGGAAAAAAAACAAAGCAAGATATTTAATATTGGAGTGATAGTTTTATTGCAACATTAGTTTATTGTACTATTTAACTTTTATTTAGCAAAATAATTCGGCTAATTTTTGGAAACCCAACAAAAAAACAGTAACAAATTAAAGTGTAGAATTGGAACAATAATTTTATTTAATGTTGAGTAATATATTAGTTTGCGTCCTATTAACTGATCGGACCCTTAAAATAACTTTAATATCCGAATTATAAGAAGATCTAGGTACATTTTCTATTCTTTTCCCCAGAAAAAATAAAGTGAACAAATTAAAGGGAAAAGTGAAAAAAATCGAGGGAAAAAAATCATTCACGTTTAGGGGAATTTTATTTTTAGCCTGAAATTATTCACGATTGCAAATTTAGGGAAAGGGAAAACATTTCGAGGGAAAAAGTATTCATGATAGGGGTGATTATTTTACAACCATAAATAAATATCATTCATTCCATGAAAGAACGCCCAAAAATATTCTTTATTTAAATCTTCGGATTTCATTAATATTCGGCATACGCATACCCTAGAGAGCCATTTGAATGTCTCTTCTTTTATTTTTTTGAATTTTAATTTCAACTTTTGAAAATTAAAAAAAAAACGAAAAAGTGTGTAACTTTAAACACCAAAATCTCTATAAGTTGTTAACAGATTTTAATGATTTATTACATAAATAAGATTAATATATTTTCTTTAAATGCACACATTTTAAAATAATATTATTATTTAAAATGCATTCATAATGCAAATTAAATTTTAGGATGCATTTTTGGAAAATTTCTACCATTCCTCTATTTTATATTGTTTTTAATATTCTTTCAAATTTTTTTATAAATTTATTTTTTTAATTTTTGTGTTTTTAATTTTTTGCGAGTTTATTTTGAAATAAGCATATTTCATAATTTAAAAATAATATAATATATATGTAATAAACATAATATATTATGTAATAAACATAGTTATGTATTTGTGTTCAATGCTAAGCATTTAATTTTTTTTACAGAAATTAAACAATTTATAAAAGCTGGAATTGTAGTAATGGAGAGTGAGCCCTATCCGGCAGTTAAATTTTCTTGCCTCTTGGAAGACTTTTGGCAAACAAATGATTGTATACCATCAGAGGTTCGAAAGGCTTAATTCTTTAATTCATTTTCTTAAATCGAATTAAATTTATTATCCTAATCATTCTTTAAAGCATTCAAATTAATTTAATTCATTGAATTAAATTCGTTGTACTTCATATGAGTTGAATTAATTCAGCTATGAATTAATTCCTTAAAGAATTCATTCATCAATTATACAATTCAAGCTTAAAAAATGTATTGAATCATTCAAATTTTCTTCAATTCAAATCTATTACAAATTAGCTTTACAAAATATTTTCTAATTCATTTTGTAAAAGATTAAAAAACAAAATATTACAAATTGAATGAAAGAAAAATATTTTCATTAATTTTGGGAAAGATTTGAATTAACAAAAATTTTATGAATTCTTTATGAATTAATTCTATTCAAACAAAAGCCATTGAATTAAGCTATTGAATTATATTTTTGAGAATGGTATTACGGGATGAAAAATTCATATTTCTTAATTCAGAATTAAGATTTAAGGTAATTAAGCTAGCATTTAATTAAGTCTTTCGAAGCTCTGTATACCATTCCCATCTAACAGGCTTTTGATACTGCAAACGGAATCATTCCTATAGATCTAGATTTCGTCATCTGTAACATCTTCATAGAAACGTTTTCAAGAACATAGTCCTAATTTTTTCTTCGTTTCCCTGCAAATATGTACGCGCATCTTTTTTAAACAATTGTTAATTTATATGGAGTTCAAAGAGAAAAACTGTGTTGAACGCTCAAATATTTTTAGAAGACTTTAACAAAATTCATTCTGGAGCCAATAGTGTCAATGATTGGATTCCATATACCAGCGATATAAGGATGATTCTTATGGAGCTTCATTTCTAAAGTCTGACTAGAATTTAAAAATGTATTGTTTTTCAATTGATCCACATCAAAAGTCATAGAAAATTTTCTCATGAAAATACTTATTATAATATTAACTTTTTTTTGTCGAAGACTTACTAAGTAACTTTAGAACATAAAAGTTAAAAAAAATGTCTGAGAACGTAAGACCTAAAACAAAGCATCATATTTTATGATTTTGGTGTCAGATTTAACTTTGCGTTGTTTTTCCGTTTCGCAAGATATAAAAGGCACTAAACAGAATAAAAAAAAAAAACGAAAAAATTATCTAGTCCCAGAACAATTATTTTAGCATTTTATAGTAAGGAGTGCGATCGACAAAATCTTAACACACGTTTTGCTTCATAACTTTCTTCCGAATTTTTATTTTTATTTTTTTATTATTATTATTTTTTTTTTTTTTTTTTGATCTAGTTATCCTTGTCAGTTATTATTTTTAATGACTACCATGTTGATTGAAATTTAAAAAAAAATTAAATTAGTCCTACAAATAATTAGTCAAAGAATTAAACGTCCGCTGTAAAACTGTTTTCAAGGTTATTGAACAGTATCAGGAGAATTTGATTATTGAAAGGAAACATGGTTCGGGAAGAATAAATTTCCATATGATATTGGGAAGACCAGACATTTGAATGCATATGAAAATAATTCCAAACACATCTGGTAGAAAATCATCCCGGTTAGCTCAGTGCTCTGACTATTTGGTGCAAAATGTTAAAGCTATTACTGAGTTAAGAATATACAAAGTCCAAAAAGTTCCAGATTGGAATGCTGCACAAAACCAAGAACAGGGCACGGAAATTGAAACCAAATTTCATACAAAAATAATCATGTTGTATAAAGTACTATGAAACGTATGTACTGGCTGATTTTTCGCAGCTTCGGGGTCAAAATTTTTATGTTGCTGATGCTCGAGGAAATGTTAAAGATAAGTTTAGGACCGAAAAGCTGAAGAACTTGCCTACAGAATTCGTGGTGTTACAAGATTTATGCAGTTGCGGCAAAATAAGCAAGTCAGTGGGCTCTATAAATACCGAAAATATATATCAAAGAATGTTTGCAAAAAAATCTTTTTCCTTTCATAAGAGAGCACAATGTGTCCACATATTTGTGGCCCGATTTGGCATCATGTTACTACATAAGAAAGCTCTGGAGTGGTACCAAAGCAATAACATAATTTTTGTACCAAGAGAGGTCAATCCTCTAAATTGTCCGGAGCTAAGACCAGTGAAGAGATATTGGACTTTTGTGAAAAGAGAATCGAAGAGGACAAAAGAAATGTCCTTAAACATCAAAAATTTTAAAATCAGATGGGCAGACTGTTCCTAAAAAGTGACTGAAACAACTATCAAATCACTAAAGGAAGGGTTACCCAAAAAGTTCTACGAGCTCATAAATAGTACAGAAGTATAAAATTTATATTTTTCTGTGATCTGTAGTATAATATCAATTAAATAAAAAAAAACAATCAAAACTCTAAGATCAACCGTTTCCAAATTATTGAACTTTATATATGTTAAGATTTTTTCGATCGCACTCCTTAAATATATTGCTTTTTAACATATTAACAGAAAATCTTCCAAGATGCATTATAAAGATGCAATTGCAGCACGAGTGCATTTTTAAATATACAATTTGCCTTTGCATTATTCACTCTATATCGCCAAAAGATATTAACATTTAAAATTACGTACTTTGTTGTATTTTAAAAATGTTAATCGTGAATAAATTCGCAATTTTTTTTTTTTTTTTTTTTTATTGAAAAAATAATAATGAGAAAAACTAAATGTCTCCGTAGATTATATGCTTACCAAATATGAAAAAATCGGATGACTCTACGTAAAAAAATGCTATTTTTTATAAATCTCTCGTGGAATGAACGATATGTATATGATTAATAACATTTTATAAAATGCGTTTAAAAAAAGGCTCAATAATAATAATAATAATATTATTTAAACTAGATACATTTTGAATCGATCTTATCATATGGGACTTTATTATTGTACGAAATATAGTAGCAATATAGACACAAACGTCATTGAAATTTTTTCTTTTGGGTCTGGATTTACACAAATTTAACGCACAAATGTTCACAAATGTGAACATAGCTTTAATTGTACAGAACGAAAATGACCTTTAATAGAGTCCTATAATTGAAACAAAAACTAGTATTTTCAGTTTGAAAATAATCGATTTTATGACTTTTCAAAATTGTTCATTTTTTAATATAATAAGTTACATAGAAAAACACCAGTCAATTCGTATATACGGTTTAAATTAGTACTAAGACTCTAATCTTCTTTTCTGGAATTAACACTAGTTCTCGCGACAAATCGCGGTTTGTAAAATTTAGAAGGTTGCACCATTTGTTTCCTTAATCATAAATATAAATTTGTTGCAAATAAAACAAGTCATAGTCTGTCTTCATTAATTTCAGAATAAATTCAATATTTATGCATTCATTTAAATGAAATATAACTTGTTTTATTTAAAACAAATTTATCTTTATGATTAAAAGATAAAAATTAAAATTTTTTAAGTTTTCTATTTTTTTTTTTTTTTTTTTTTTTTTCGAGTAAAAGACATTTTTAAGTCTAATTTTTTAATGTTATTTTTAACCAAATCTAACAATTCGTTTTTAAGATATGCTTCAATATATGCTGCAACATCCTTAATTGTACAAATCGCGATTTATCGCGAGAACTGCTTACACAAATATATATTTTTACGATAGTATTTTCAACAGTTGATGTTGAAGTAAACTGCTCAGGAACTATCCCCTTTAAATAAAGTAAATTTTTTCAGTTTTTTCGACTTTTTCACTATTCCCGACTTTTTGACTATTTGGCAACAAGAAATAAAAAAAATATTGGATTGTTCGACTATTCGAAAGTCGATTTAGAAAACCCTACTATTAATACTTTTATTTTTCAAATATTTCGTATTTATGAACTTTAAAATAATTAATTATTTTAAAACTTTCAGCACATTCAATCAACAATCTTGAATTATAAGCACAGACAACAACCCAGAAAATTTGTTCAACCAAATAATTTTCAAAATTTCAAAAATTAAAAACTTGCTAAATTAAATATCCATTCCCAGTGTCACAAACGAACAATAATAATTTAAATATTAACCTACATAAATAATTTTTGTAATTGTATTAGTCATTTAAATTTTTATTTTATATACATAAATATTGTTTACTTTAAGTTAGTTAATAATTATTGTGATAATATTAATTTAAAATAAATATTAAAAACGATTTACGTATAAACATTTTAAAAAGTTTTTCTTTAAAAATATAAAAATTAAATATCAGTTTAAAAAAAAAAGTTTTCTTTTACTTTCCATAACTTAAAAGCTTTGGAATGATTTTGGAATTTCCTTTGAACATTATAAAAAATCGATTTTCAGTTGATCTCGAACTCTTAAAGAGAACTGTTGTGTTATTTTAAACACGGGAAATTAGTGTTTGTTTCAAATAAACGAGAAACTACACGTTTCAAATTGTTGTTAGTGTTCGAATACAGAAAGTTAAAAATAGATTTCGATTTTTAAACACATTAAAAATTAAAAATGTTTTGAAAAAAGAAACAACAATTAAAAAAAATAAAAGAAACAAAATGCATTTAGGAAATATAAATATTTTGGCAATATTTTTAATACTTGTAATATCACCAATAAAATGTTATGAATCAAGGGAAAATTTCGATATTTCATCTTCGCTAGAACCAAATTATAATATACCTATAGGTAAGTAAGATGGTATTTGAAAACAATTTACACATTATTTAACTTTAATGCCTTTTAGGTCTTATTACTGATGTCAATTCAGAAATTTTAAGGCAAACATTTGATTATGCTATATCGGTTATTAATTCAGATTTAAGTGTACCCTTAATGGGTTATCATGAGGAAATTGAATATGGTCATACTATGCAGGGTTTTAACCGTTTGTGCAAGCTAATGCAGGTTTGTTTATTTCCTTAAATATTTTTAACTTAAGAAAGTTAAGTTTTATTTAATGTTTTATGATTTTTCCTTTACAGACTGGCGTTGGAGCTGTTTTTGGACCTAGCGCTAAACATACTGGCGCACATCTTATGAATGTCTGTGATAGCAAAGATTTACCCTATATCTATTCCCATATGAGTGATGCTATTGAGGGTTTTAATCTTCATCCTCATCCATTGGATATTGCCAAAGCTTTACATGCCATTATAACGGAATTTGAATGGACTCGTTTTATATTTCTCTATGAAAATGCTGAATATTTAAGTATTTTAAATGGTTTAATGTCATTCTATGGTACGAAGGGTCCCATTATATCGGTAATGCGTTATGATTTAAATTTAAATGGTAACTTTAAATCGGTTTTGAGAAGAGTTCGCAAATCAGTGGATAGCAGAATAGTGGTAGTTGGATCTACACCCTCTGTGGCAGAACTATTGAAACAGGTAATACTAATATTATTTTCTAATATTTATGCTAAAATAATTATAATATTTCTATAAAATTTTTTTTAGGCCCAACAAGTTGGCATAATTAATGAAGATTACAAATATATTATTGGCAATTTAGATTTTCATACATTTGATCTAGAAGAATACAAATATAGTGAAGCAAATATTACTGGATTTCGTTTATTTTCGGCCGAACAGCCGGAAGTACAAAATTTAATGCTAGAATTGGGTTTTATAGATGAAATCGAACAAAATGAAATGATAACAAATGGTAATGTTAACCATATTTTTTTTTTTTTAAATATAAATTAATATTAAACAATTATTTAACGAAATTATTAAGGTTCATGTCCCATTACCACCGAAATGGCTTTAATATATGATGCTGTTATAGCATTTGCAGAAACTACAAAACACATACATTACATGCCTCAGTCTTTAAATTGTTCTGCCTACTCAGATAATGTTCAAGAAGATGGTTCAACATTTAAGAATTATATGAGATCGGTGAATAAGTGAAATAATTTTATAAATTAATTGATTAATTTTCTTTTTCTTTTAGCTGTTGATTGACAAACACACTTTAAGTGGTAACATATTTTTTGAGGGCCATATACGTAAAGGTTTTACTTTGGACGTTATAGAACTTCAATCATCCGGTCTTATTAAAGTTGGCACTTGGGAGGATAATAAAAATTTTACTTTTCAAAGACCACCTCAAGTTAAGGTCATTCTAGATACAGATGATAATTCCATGGTCAATAAGACTTTTAGGGTTTTAATAGCAGTGCCGGTAATTTTTTTTAATTAAAAATATCTTTTATAAATAATAATATTTAAGAATTACAAACATTTTTTTTGTAAATAGAATAAACCTTATGCCAGTTTGGTAGACAGTCATAAAAAATTGGATGGCAATGCTCAATATGAGGGTTATGGTATAGATTTGATTAAGGAATTAGCCGATAAATTGGGTTTTAATTTTACTTTTATTAATGGCGGCAACGATTATGGTTCATTTAATAAAACTACTAATGTAACGACGGGCATGTTAAAGGAAATTGTAGAAGGCGTAAGTAAAATAATTATTTTCTGAGACAATTTTTTACTAAATTTAATTAAATTTTTCAGCGTGCTGATTTAGCTATAACCGATTTGACTATAACCTCTGAGCGGGAAGAGGTCATTGATTTTTCAATACCATTTATGAATTTGGGTAAGTTTTTTTTTAAGATTAGTATCCCAGCAAAAAACGATGAAGTTCTTTAAAAAAAAATAACATGTTCACAACTTCAAAAGTGGAACAAAGTGCATATTTTAATCTTTTTTGGAAGTTATTAATAATTACTTAAAAAAAAGTGAAAATAAATGGATTTTTAGCGGAAAAAAATAGTAATAACTTCTAACAAAATTAAAATTTTACAAATTTTAATGCATTTTTTTTTATAATTTAATAGGACAAAAACAGAATTTTTACAAAAAAACAATTTATAAACATAGTTTTAAGAGAAGTGCTTCAAAAGCAGTGAACAAGAAGTATAAAAGAATAACATTCTACCAATGCCAACCATGGGCTAAAAAAAGAACTTCTGCAGCTATTTTTCACCACTAAGTACTTCCTTCCAATGACAACACAATGTTAAAATCATGACTTTTTCAGTTCTTTTTTTGCTGGGATATAATAGACAAATGAAGTTAAACACATAGTGAGCAAAAAAATTTTTTAAATTTGTTTTCATTTTCGCTAAATTAAGATTTGAGTAAGATTTTTTTTATCATTTTTTTAAATACTACTTTATGAAAGTTTGAATATTTAGATTTTAGTAACAAAAGTAAAATTTTGGGATCACCGCTCCATAATAGGTTAAGCTAATTTTTATGGCGAATAAATGGCTAGTTAAAAAAAATAAATGTCACAAGAAGCATAAAATAGCGATTAAACTTGGAACAATTTTTATTCGATTATTAGCAAGATTTTAAAAGAATTTATTATATTCTTCGTAAATTCATTGATATTTTAAATTTAATAAATACTTTCATACACCATTTTGAATAAAAATTGCTGATTTAACCTTTTAAAAACCAAATATATAAAATTGACCCTTTGGATTTAAAGGGTTAATTACGAGAGATTTATAAAATTTTTCAATGTTAAATACTACATAAAGTATGGAAAGCTTTATGTAACTGCGGCAAAATAAGCAAATCATTTGTTACAGTGGGATCTATAAATACCGAAATATACATCATAGAATGTTTGCAAAAAAGGCTTCTTCCTTACACAAGAGAGCACAATGTGTCCACATATTTTGGGCCCGTTTTTTCATCATGTCACTATGGTAAGAAAGCTCTGGAGTGGTACCAAAACAATAACATAGTTTTTGTAAAAAAAGAGGTCAATCTTCCAAACTGTCCGGAGCTAAGACTAGGAAGTTTTTAGGAAATTTTGTCCCAGAAGCTGCGAAAATTCTGCCAATACATAAGTTTTGTCGTCCATTATACAAAATGAGTATTTTTGTATAAAATTTGATTTTAATTCCCGTGCCCTATTCTTGGCTTCTACAATTTTTTGCAGCATTCCTGTCTGAAATTTTTTGGACTGTATGCTTTCAAGTCTGTGTTGGCTTTAACTTTTTGTACCAAATAGCCAGAGCGCTGAACTAATCAAGCTGTTTTTCTATCAGATGTGTTTGGAAATCTTATCAATATGCTTTATTGGCCTTCACAATATCATAAGGACCTTTTTTTCTTCCCGAACCAGATTTTCTATCAATTCTCCAGATACTTATAGCGTTTAAACTCATCTCTTATATGAGTTTAAAAGTTTGCCGTATAAACGGTGAGTTAGTGACTTTCTAAAACTAATCGTGATTTGAACGCTAATAGTAAATAAAGCGTACGGCGTTGCCACTTCCTCTTATGTTCATGGAATTTTAGATGGTAATAGTTATATTTTTTCCATCTGGCACGACATATAAGAAAATATATTTCTTTATGCAATTTGCGTATAAACAGTGAGTTATTTATTTGCAAGTTATTTTGCAATAATTGTGCCTATAAACGTGATAACTATTTAATAATATTGTAAACAGTTTGACGGCAGACCTTTAATTCTTTGGTCCATTTTTTGTAGGACCAATTTGGATTTTTTTTTTAAATATTTAATAATTTCAACATGGTTGTCAGTTAAAATAATAACTGACATATTTTTCAGATTACTAGATAAAAAATATATATATATATATATATATCTTATATCTATATATATAAAAATGAATGTGTGTTTGTTTGTATGTATGTTTGTTTGAAGTCTATAGCCGCCTAAACGGCTAAACCGATTTTCTTGAATTTTTCACAGTGTGTTCCTATATGCCTGGAAGGAAAAATAGGCTACTTTTTATTTTGAAATTCCATGTGGGCGAGGTGCCACGCCCACTTACTAAATAACCATTAAAAGTATTTAGTTTATCTCTGAAATTGTTAATACTAGAGTCTTCAAATTTTGCACGAACAACTTTGACACCTATATGAACATTCTGGAAAAAAATAGGCGAACTAGCAATAGGGGGTGTGGCACATCCCACGATTAATATTGCTTGCCAATACCAAATGCCGTAAATTTAGGAAACTATAACAGTTACATTTCCCAAATTTTATACAATAAACTTAAGTGTCAATGTGAACATTTTGTGCAAAAATGGGCGGAAAAGAAATAGTGGGCGTGTCATCTACCAAAATTTGTATATCTGGGAAACTATAAAAGTTAGATAGCTAAAATTTTGTACGACTAGCATAAGCTTCAATATGAATATTTTGGACAAAAATTGCTACACTAGCAATAGTGGGCGTGGCACCTCCCATATAAAGAAAATATTAAATTATCATATCTGAGAAAATATAACAGTTAGAGTTCTAAAATTTTGTCGGAGCCACTTTGGTATCAATATTAATATTTAAGATATGAACTGGGTTGGATGCCACGCCCACATTTTTCGCTCACTTTTTTAAATCTTAAACGGTAGTAAATACATATTTGATATCGCCTAATAAGGGGTAGCGCAGCGCACCGGGTTATGCTCGTATTATAATAAATAATGCTTCCCAAAAAAAAAAAAAAAATTAAAAGGCAAAACGTGTAAAGATTTGCAACATTTTATTCAAGTTTTTTAAACAGTTCTAATTTGTTCAGAATGACGTAGAAATCATACAGAATTAGTTCTTAATCACTAGTTCTCAAAAACAATTAAGAATCATAAGAAGGTTCTATTCCATGAGTGCCAGAATTGGTTGCGACACCACTAGTTCTAAGGACGTTATTAAAGAATATGAAGTGGTCCTGATTACACTTGTTCCAGAACCAATGATTTTAGAATGTGTTCTTAAATTTTTCCTGGGAAAGAATATTAAAATAAAAAAATAAAAAACAAAAATAGTGGACCATTTTGTCCCAGAACAATTTATATTGGAATTTTTAGCAAACATAATAATTTTTATAATATTAAAGAAGAATAGAATAGAAAGAATAAACATTTTTCAAAAATGTATCTGCTTTATGAATGCATTTTTAAATGCGGACATATTCATTTTATATATGTAATTTAAATCAATAAAATCCGTTGATAACTTATAGAGATATTGCTGTTTAAAGTTGCACACTTTTCCAATTTTTTCAATTTTTCAAACAGTGAAAATCGTGGTTAAAATTCTGAGTTTTAATAGGGTTATTAGCATAGCGAATATTAAAAGAATCCGAAGACCTAAGGAAAATTGTAAGACATTCCTTCATGGAATGAATGAAATACAATATACATTCATATTTAGTATGGGTTCTTATAGAGATTTATGAATATATTTGTAGTAGCTTTAATTCGGTTTAAATGTTTAATATTTCAAACAATTAAATTAAAACAAAAATAAGTATCAATTTAAAAAAAGTAAAATTTTCCAAAAAAGAATAAAAATAAATTGTGTAAGAATTTTTAAAAAAAGTACAATTTTTTATTAAAAGTAACGCAAAATATAAGAGATGCGCCTTAATTAAAATTATATTTTTTTCTCTCCTAAATATTTTTGTCTTTTTCTAGGTATTGCCATTTTATATTTAAAACCACAAAAGGGTGAACCCACTACTTTCTCGTTTATGGACCCATTCTCAAAACAAGTCTGGAAATATTTAGGTATTGCCTATTTGGGAGTATCGATATGTTTCTTTATTCTGGGTAGACTTTCACCGACAGAATGGGATAATCCTTATCCTTGTATTGAAGAACCTGAAGAATTGGAAAATCAATTTACAATTAACAATTCATTATGGTTTACAACAGGTGCATTTTTACAACAGGGTTCTGAAGTTGCGCCAAAGTAAGTATTCCATAATATTAATGGAACTAGAATTTGAAATTATTCTTAAACATTTGTCAATTTTAATTCTATTACAGAGCTTTATCCACCCGTACCGTTGCTGCTATTTGGTGCTTCTTTACCCTTATTATGGTTTCATCTTATACAGCTAATTTGGCAGCCTTTTTGACTATTGAAAACCCTACTAAAATCCTAGAGAATGTTAAAGATTTGGCCGAAAATAAGGGAGGTGTACAATATGGTGCAAAACGTACAGGATCAACTAGAAATTTCTTTTTGGTAATTGAACACACTATGACATACATATAAATAATGTTATACAATAGTTTACAAATAACTTTTTTCAATAGACTTCTGAGGAAGAAATTTACAAGAAAATGAACGAATATATGCTGGAAAATCCTCATTTATTGACCGAAACGAATCAAGAAGGTGTGCAGCGTGTGGTTAACAGTGATGTTTCGAGTGGTAAAACTTATGCTTTTTTAATGGAATCCACATCTATTGAATATAATATTGTGAGAGAATGTTCACTACAAAAGGTGGGAGAACCATTAGATGAAAAGGGTTATGGTATTGCTATGGTGAAAAGTATGTACAATACTTTATATAAATATCTAAAAGGTCTTGAAAATAATTTTAAAAAATTTTTACTTCTCTTTAGACTGGCCTTATCGTGATAAATTTAATAATGCTTTACTGGAACTACAGGAGCAGGGTGTCTTGGCACAATTAAAACAAAAATGGTGGAATGAAGTTGGAGCTGGTGTTTGTAATGTAAGTATATCCTATACTGCAATTCATTTTGAAATTAAAATTGCCTTTAAACTTTTATTCTTTATTATCGTATTTAATTCGAATTTAATCCCTTTCCTAATTACAGTCCAAATCTGATGGTGGTATGGTTAGTCCATTGGCTTATGCAAATTTAGAAGGTATTTACTACGTTTTAATTGTGGGCAGTGCAATATCCATGTGTTATGGCATTATTTTATGGTTTTTCAATGTCAGTAAAAAGGCTCGCTATTATGACGTATGTTTGTTTTTCTCTTCTTTTCAAAAATACTATAATTTAATACATTTGAAATATCTTTTGTAGGTATCATTTCGTGATGCTCTATTTGAAGAATTTAAGGTTTTAATTGATTTTACCAACAATGTGAGAATGTTAAAAAGTGCTCATTCCGTATACTCACGAAGCCGACATTCTTCTTTAGATTCTTTTGACGCGAATTCCGGTGAAGATAGTGAAGATGGTAGTATGGAAGAAAGTGAAGAAAATTAAAGAAAATTTAAGTATTTTTGAATTATACGACTTTATTCAAAATTTACCTTGGAAAATAAAGCTTTTGAATTCTCAAAAAAAAAAAAATCTCTTCCAAAACTTTTTTCTTTTAACTGAAATATACATACATATATAAAAATATAAAAAACATACATACATATTTGTGTTGCTAAAAATACTGGAATATTTTTTTAAATTTAGTAGAACATCTCTCTTCATAGCGTTCACATAACGGAAGCACACGATATTTTTTTATAAAAATAAAATATTAAAAACAAAAATTATATTCTAGAAAATCGTATAAAAAAAAGAAAATGTTTTACCCAAGATAAATTAAAACGAGTGAAAAAAAAAAATGTATTTTAAAAAATTTAATTTATTATTCATCATAATTTTAACAATTTTAATAACAACATCTGCTCAATATGGTTATTCCCATTACGATGAAATACCATCGTCATCATCAGACATTATAACAATTGGTAAGACACAAATACAATACAAATATTTGAATATTTATATGAATACTTTTTTTATATATAAAATACCCCCTGAGTTTGTGTATCTGTCTGACGCCTGTCTGTATATCTATGGGATATACTTTAAGTTTATTATATTTCTATGTTTTTTTCTATTTATAAGTCCAAATTTTTGTTTATTATGGGTTTGTTTGTGTAAAATTTTATTAAGTATTGAAAGATCTATTTAGTTAATTTTGTATTTTGAAAACGTGATGCTGTTTGTTTATTGTACAAATTTTATTTTTCATTCATAAAAATAAACAATATGTATTTCTGTACGTTGTAAAATTGCTCATTTATGACAAGAAGATCATAACTAGGAAAAATAAGCAATTGCATGTTTTTTCCGGGACGTTTAAGGAAGCCATTGATAAAATATTTATCCGTTTCAGAACAAATACGTCATTTTGGCATCAATTTGTAAGTGCACATTTTATCCTTAACGGTATATTTTTGAATTTAGTGATTTTTAGTGCACATTTAACCCTTTTGGAGTATATTTTAAAAATTTTGTGGATAATTTTTCTATAGCTCATATGATGTTTTTTCAAATTTGATTTTTGAAGCAACAAGATTGACGATTTAGAAACAGATTGTTCGACCTGGTTTAGGCGATTTTTTTTACATTCATTAGTGCCAACAAGCAAGCGGATATTTTTTTATACCCTACACCACCATAGGTGGTTGGGGTATAATGCGTTTGTGCTGATGTTTGTAACGCACAGAAATAATTATCGCACCACCACCTTAAAATATACCGTTCGACTCAGAATCACTTTCTGAGTCGATTTAACGATGTCCGTCTGCCCGTCCGTGTGGCTGTCTGTCCATGTAAACCTTGTGAACAAAGTACAGGTCGCAATTTAAAAGATATCTTGATGAAATTTGGCACAGATAACAAGGACGAAGCCTATTGAAATTTGTTATGATCGGTCCATTATTTCACCTGGCCCCCATACAAATGTCCTCCTGAAAAAGGGATTTAGCGATCATAAATGCCGTAAATGTACAAAGGAGTTTTATATAAGTGTTAATCTTTGTTCCAAATTTCATCAGGATCGGTCCATAATTGACCATAGCTTCCATATAAACCCCTCTTCCGAAAATCACTTTAACGTGCATAAATCCCATACGAATGATAGTATCAAGTTAATATTCAACACAAATAAGTTTTATGTAAGTATAAACAACATTGCCAAAATTTATGAGAATCGGTACATAATTTACAATAGCTCCCATATAAACCCACTTCCGGGAATCACCCTAAAGGGTATAAAATCATATAGATGTTAGTATAAATGCATTGTTCTGTATTTGTATAATTTATTTTACATTTAGTAAAAGTGTTGGTTTACAATTGGACACAGGTCTAATGGTGTAGGGTATCATATGGTCGGTCTTGACCGACTATAGTCTCTCTCTCGTTTTTATATGAAGATTTGACAACTAAAACAGAACAGCGAAACCGTCCAAAATTAAAATCTATTTTATTTTCACAACGGTTTCTCAAAAGCTCTCACTTTTTTATTCTCCCTATCTGTTGGTGTTGCAAATGAATCTCACACGTTTACATTAATTTTATATAAGAAGGAAAGAGATAGAAAGATTTGTTTTATATTTTTTATGTATGAAATTTAAGAGAAATTCCAAATGTATGTGAAAACCACTCCTCACCGCCGTCTTCATTTAATTTCTCTCTGAAAGCTGAAAGCAACAACCACCGCCGCCGCCGCCGCTTGCTTGTGTTTTGGCTCTTAAATCGATTTTTGAAATGTAATATAGAGGATGTATTAGTTTTTAAACTTGACGGAATTGTATCATTTAATGTTGTAAAAACTTTTTTCAATGAGAGCAAATAATAACTTTGATAATTCCAAACACAAGCAAGCGGTGGCATATGGCAACAAAAAAACTACATGAATCAAAAATATATAAATTTAATGTATGATTCATTTTGCAACATCGGCAACACCGACAGAGAGGGAGACTGAGTATGCTTTTAAGAAACCGTGGTAAAAATAAGAGCCCAAACACAAGCAAGCGGAGGCTGATGTTGTTTTCCGCTCTAAGAGAGAATGCAAATTAAATGAAGACGGCGCACAGTGCCACATTTAGCAGTTTTAGAACGACAAAAATCCAGTTTAGGAGATATTGGTCTGAAATTTTATATTCTGTTAGTAAATAAGGCCGTACTTTCAATGGGCGGGAAGAATCTTTGCCACTCCCATACAGAAAAAATTACTTTATTTGTATGAATATCGGACATATTTTTGTAAATTTTATTAAAATAAAGTATATTTTAAAAGTAGGCATGGCAAGATCTAATCACACCAATCTTAGTGTTACATTTGCATAACAAATTTTCAGGCATTACCTTAAAGTGTTTAATTAATTCTTGAAAAATTGCTAATATGAGGTACCGCACGTTTTATTCTAATATTTTAAAAGATCGCAGCCAATATTCTCAAATATAATTTTATAGATGTTTTTTTATAGAACAATTGTATTTTTAGATTGGAACTCGTTGGAACTTTTTAATTCCAGTCCATTGAAGATAGAATTTTCCAAAAAATATGTTTTTTAATATTATGATTTCTTTTAAATGAAAAGTAAATATATTCAGTATAGATTTTGCAACATAGAAAATTATAATATAATAATTTGGATACAATTATTATTACATACCAAAAAAATCATATCAATATCTGCAATATTTACTGAGATATAAGAAGTTAAAGTTAACATATTTCCTTACAAAAATTGTAAATAAAATTAAAATATTTTTAAAAGCTGCAATTTTGAAAATCAATAATTCGCGCTATGGACACTTTCCAATACTTCAAGTATTTTTTCCATAATATATGATATGTTTTCCAATAAATGCGAAAATAATTACTTCAATTAATAAGCTTTTATTTTCTATTTTTGTCGTTCTAATTTGGATAAATGTGACACTGTGCGGCGTCCAGCAGCGGATTTCACATACATTTTGTTTTTGTTTCTTTATATTTTTTGTGTTTGGCAACAACAAAACTACACGTGTAAAAAATGTTATTCTTCCTCTCTTAAATTCCATACATAAAAAATATAAAGCAAATTTTTCTGTCTCTTTCCTTCTTATATAAATTTAATGTAAACCTATGTGATTCATTTTGCAACAACAACAACACCAACAGAGAGGGAGAGTGAGAAAATGAGAGCTTTTGTAAAAATAAAATAAATTTTAATTTTCAGCGGATTCCGCTGTGTTGTTTTAAAAAAATCCGCTTGCTTGTGTTTGGACTCTAATGTGCATATTATCGCATTTTTAGAGCATGTATTTAATTTTTTTTTTTACTATTTAAATAAATAAATGTAAACATAAGGTCTGTTCGTATACATGCTATTTTTATTAGTTTTGCAAGTATTTTACTCGAAACATATTTCTGTAGTAAACATTTCAGGAGAAAATATTTTTCTCTTTTGCTATGTTTTACTTGAATACTTAGTTTGTACGAGCAAAACTAGTAAAAAAAATATTTTCAAAATCCTATTGAATTTTATTTTTTGAAAAAAAATATTTGACCAAAATGACTAGTAAGTGGTGACCACTTATTAAATATTTTCTAACTTCTTCATTTTAATGGGAAAATATTTTTTCTCTTGTTTGACACTATTTTCTATTTTTTTGTTAAACTAGTGGTTACTCAAATTTGGTAAAATATTTGATAAATGTGAACATAGCTTTAGAAAATATGTTTAATTTTTAAAATGTTTTTTATTATAGCCTGTGGGCAATTTTGAATGAAGTATTGCACTTTTAGGTTTTTATGATTAATACTTTAATAAAACTTAGGTGTACAAAATAATATTGTGATACTAATTTATGTACCTTTAAGGAATTTTCGGAAAGAAACGTGGTCATTTATGGACCGATCCTGTTTAAACTTGTTGCGTTTATTGGTATTTAAATAATATGTGAATTCGTCTACATATTCATTCAAAAGATTTTATTTGTGTTACATTCTACCAGATATATAGGGGTCGAACTCTATTCTACAAAGACATTTGGAAGCTAAGTAAAAGATGGACAAGTTTTCAACAATAGGCTTCGTTCCTGGATTTTACAAATTTTGTTTACCAAATTGTGTTATCTTTTAAATCGACCTGTAGTTTAAATGGCTAAAAATCATGCATATCATTATAAATGTTCTATTAGAAAATATGTAAAACATTATGTGCACAGCTACATAAGCTAATATTTTTAAGATGCTTCCAAGTTCACATTTAACAAAAATAAAAAATTATATAGCAACTTTAATTTTTTTTGACACAAAAATTTAATTTACTATCTTCCGTTTTCTTACTTTTTCAAGTAAAAGTATATGTTTAAGATTTTTTTAAATGTCTCTTTTTTCAAGTTATGCAAGAATTTTAAATGAACAAACCAATTTATATATATTTGGCTTTATACCATATAGAAGATTTTTATTCAAAATGAATATCTGAAGATTTGTTTATCAGTCCTTTAGCAATGTTATCAATTATCTCTAACACTTTTTTTTTTTTTTTTTTTTTTTTTTTTGTTTTGTTTTGAATTATGAACACGTTTCTGTTTTTTTATTGTCCTTCTGACGATCAAACTTCGCTTGTATTTTTTTAATTTATAATATATCTTAAATTTATTAGATTGTCTAATTTTTACCAAAAATTTAATCTAATTTTAATTTTCAATAAACGTAAAGGGCTATCTGAACATTTCATAACACACATTGATTATATACTAGGAAAAAATTACTATATACCATAACTTCGCGAAAAATGTGCATAAAACAATTATTTTTATGTGTCAAGTTTGAGAGAGGTATTGGTAATAAATCTTGGAAGACCGGATTGAAAGATGTTGAAAAATTTTTGAAAGAAACTGTTTTAATGCTTTTCTGAACAATTTGTACTTTACAGATAGCCCTTATTGAATATAAGCCCTCGATATTTTGCTTCGTAACCTAAATAAGTTCTCAACTTAAAATTTAGCACCAGTAGAGATGAAGAAGGTTGAGTTATCATAAAATATTTGTTTAAGACTTTCAGAAATATCGCTTTTTGAGATATAAGACACAGATTTTAAAATCCCAACTTTGGTCTTTGAACTTTTGAAATAAAAAAAATAAAAATGAAACTTTCCAACATTACACCGAAAAAAATACATGTAAACGAAAGCAGACGTAAAATGTACGGAATTATTCCTGATTTTGGACTACAAAAGGATGGTGTAATATAAACGAATACTTACGAATATACAGTAGCGAGCATTAAAAATGCAACGCTATGTGATATGATCTTTGTACGCATATATTTTGCTTATAGCAAGTCCTAATGTAACAGTACTAATGTGATTTTATTATTTGTGGTAATAGATACCTGTTGCATATAATTTTGTTGAATATTTTTGTGCGTAACGAAAATTATTGAACGTTTAGTAAAAGCAGTAGAAAATGTGAGCGAGCAAAAAAATGCAACTCTAAACAAATAAACATGATTTTTAAAATGTTGATAAAAATTTTGATTGGAAATGGCTGGAAACTATAGTATTGTTAAAAAACATGATTTTCTATCGTTGCATATTGTCTAAGATACATGAAATCTACAAATAATATAAATATTAGCAATAAATTCCAATTTTATTAAATTTTGATATTTTTCTGAACTGTTTTGGACATTTTCCAATAGAGATTGATATTTTTGGAATTATTATTTATTTTGTTAGTTGTTTTAAAACCAACAAACATTTTCTATAAATAAGCGATCAAATATTTATTATAGTTTAGCTTATCCTCATAATTTATAATTGAGTATGACCTTTCGACCGAAATAACGCAATCACTTTCGATCGTTATTGAGATGGAATCAACAGCTTAAGATAATTTTTTCTCAATGATATGACATTATCGAATGCCCGGTATCGCAATAATGTTCAAATATCCCTTGATTTTGGTCCTGGAACAAATTCTAACACAAGGAAAAACAGTTAAGAAATATACCTATTTTGAACTCTTCATATACTGAAAAATTAAAAGTACATTCTTCGTGATGATTGGACTATTGGACTTGTTTACTATTGGAAATTAATATTTAAGTAAGTATGTATACCTAAACCGTCTAAAATTTAAATATATGGGTTTAGAGTCAAATTAATTCAAGTTAGGCTCTAGTTCCATTATACAGTACTCGTAAAAATAATAAAGGACCTGCCTCTTAAAGTAAAGGTGGTAGATTTATATAAGTAAATAATATGTGTTATGTTAGAAGGATATCCAGTTTCTATATTTACATCATTAAATCAACGATTGCTGGCAATAGTAGCTTTAAATGAATAAAATATCTACTGTTAAATGACTTGTATCAATTGTTACAGGCTTGATCGTTTCAATATTCTTTCTTTAAGATAATTTTTAAAAATCTTCATATTATAACTACATATTAATATTATTTCACTGCAATTATCAAAATGTTATTCAAAAATATTCGAAAATTCTTAAAAAGTATGGAGAAAATAGTGTTTTTATACCCTACACCACCATAGGTGGGGAGGGTATTATGCGTTTGTGCTGATGTTTGTAACACCCAAAAATATTGGTCTAAGACCCACCTTAATTTATACCAATCGGCTTAGAATCATTTTCTGAGTCGATTTAACGATGTCCGTCCGTCCGTCCGTCCGTCTGTCCGTCTGACCGTCTGTCCGTCCATGTAAACCTTGTAATCAAACTACAGGTCGCAATTTTGAATCAAAATTAATGAAATTTGGTACACAGGTTTCTTTTAGTCCAGGGACGAAGCCTATTGAAATTGGTTATGATCGGTCCATTATTTCACCTAGCCCCCATACAAATGTCCTCCCGGAAAAGGGTTTAACGATCATAAATCCCTTAAATATAGCAATATTTTAATGAAATTTGGAACATATAAGTTTTATATAAGTCGAAATAAGTGTGCCGATTTTTAAAAAGATCGGTCCATAATTAACCATAGCTCCCATATAAACCCCTTTTCAGAAAATCACTTTAACGGGCATAAATCCCATTAAAATGTTAATATCAAGTTAATATTCGACACAAATAAGTTTTATATGAACATAAATGATAGTGCCAAATTTTACAAAGATCGGTCCATAATTTACCATAGCTCCCATATAAGGCCCTCTTTCGGGAATCACCCAAAAGTGAATAAATTCATATAAATGTCAGCATCAACGTAATATTATGTATTCGTATGTTTTATTTTACACTTATGAGTATCGGTCCACATCTGACTCCAAGTCAAGACCCCTCCCCGAATTATAATGTACACAATGGTGTAAAGTATCATATGGTCGGGTTTGACCGACTATATCTATTTCTCTCGTTTTTTTTTTTTTTGTAATGTGTGTTATAGACTTTTTTCGGTGTAGCAATTAATAAAAAAAAGGTACGTTTTGTTCTGCGGCTCCTAATATTTGGCAAAATTGACGAACATTTAGTAATCACTAATTAGGTTGCATTGGTTGCAATTTTTAAAATAATGTGACAATAATGAAAATCTTTTATGTCCCAAGGATAAAGCCAATTAAAAACGAGAGAAAAAGATATAGTCGGTCAAGCCCGACCATATGATACCCTACACCATTGTGTACATTATAATTCGGGGAGGGGTCTTGACTTGCAGTCAAATGTGGTCCAATACTCATAAGTGTAAAATAAAACATACGAATACAGAATATTACGTTGATGCTGACATGTATATGAATTTATTCACTTTTGGGTGATTCCCGAAAGAGGGCCTTATATGGGAGCTATGGTAAATTATGGACCGATCTTTTTAAAATTTGGCACTATCATTTTTGTTCATATAAAACTTATTTGTGTCGAATATTAACTTGATACTAACATTTTAATGGGATTTATGCCCGTTAAAGTGATTTTTTGAAAAGGGATTTATATGGGAGCTATGATTTATTATGGACCGATCTTTTTAAAAATCGGCACACTTATTTAGACTTATATAAAACTTATATGTTCCAAATTTCATTAAAATATTGCTATATTTAAGGGATTTATGATCGTTAAACCCTTTTCCGGGAGGACATTTGTATGGGGGCTAGGTGAAATAATGAACCGATCATAACCAATTTCAATAGGCTTCGTCCCTGGACTAGAAGAAACCTGTGTACCACATTTCATTAATTTTGGTTCAAAATTGCGACCTGTAGTTTGATTACAAGGTTTACATGGACGGACAGACGGTCAGACGGACAGACGGACGGACGGACGGACGGACGGACGGACGGACGGACATCGTAAAATCGACTCAGAAAGTGATTCTAAGCCGATTGGTATAAATTAAGGTGGGTCTTAGACCAATATTTTTGGGTGTTACAAACATCAGCACAAACGCATTATACCCTCCCCACCTATGGTGGTGTAGGGTATAATGATAGTATCAACTGCTTACTTAAAATAAATCAGTTTTAAATAAGTAAAAACCGCAGTGGCAAATTTTAAAAGGATCAATCAGGGAATCACCCTAAAGTTCATAAATAATATACTCGTAATATAATGCATACATAAGTTTTATAAAAATATTTACGACGCTTAGTTGACTGTATATATTTTACTAAATAATATTTTTATTCAAAAAATATTTAAATAATTGATTTAATTGAATTTTATTTAATGCTGTTTACTACTACTTTCTTTTAAATTGAAAATATTTACAGGTTTATTAACTGATCAACAACATGAAGAAATGAACATTGTTGTCGACTTTGCCATTGAAAATGCCAATATGGAATTAGAAACAGCTTTAGCTGTCATCAAGGATCAAGTACCATATGGAAATTCCTTTTTAGGTTATGGAAAACTATGTCGCATGATGGAGGTATTAGCTCGTCTTCTAAAAGTAATTTAAGTATTCGAAAAGTAATCTTCAAATTATTTTTAGACCGGTATTGGTGCCGTTTTGGGTCCTTCTTCCAAACACACAGCTTTCCATTTAATGTCCATATGTGATGCCAAAGATATACCATATTTTTATTCATTTATGGGTGATGCTGCTGAAGGTTTTAATCTATATCCCCATCAAGATGATTTAGCCAAAGCATTATATTCTCTGCTGACAGCATTCGAATGGTCACGTTTTATATTCCTGTATGAATCGTCTGAATATTTGAATATATTAAATGGTTTAATGGCACAATATGGTACAAATGGCCCTATAATAACGGTATTACGTTATGATTTAAACTTGAATGGCAACTATAAAACGGTACTGAGAAAAGTACGAAAATCTGTTGATAATCGTATTGTGGTATTGGGATCAACAGAAACAATGCCGGAGTTTTTGAAACAGGTGGGTATAGACATGTAATGATTTAATAAAAATTAATTAATATATTCTTATTTGACATTAAATTTAGGCTCAACAAGTTGGTATTATTAATGAGGATTATAAATATATTATAGCAAATTTAGATTTTCATTCATTCGATTTGGAAGAATTTAAATACAGTGAAGCCAATATAACAAGTTTCAGAATGTTTTCACCGGAAAAGCCACAAGTCAGAGAACTAATGGAAAAATTAGGTTATACATTTATTAGTGAGGGTTTTCAAAATGGTAACATAGAAAAAATAAATATTTTTAATGTACATATATTTCTTTAACGCTATTTGGAGTGTTTAGGTTCTTGTCCTATAACCATGGAAATGGCTTTAGCATATGATGCTATACAACTATTTGCTGAAACTACTAAACATATACCCCTTAAACCTACGCCTTTAAATTGTACCGATCGCAGTGATAGTGTACGTGATGATGGTTCAACATTTAAAAATTATATGAGATCGGTAATTGGAATTATTATTTTAAAATTATGTACATATGTATGTAATTTGTCAAATATTTTTTATTTTTAATTTTTAGCTTAATATATATGAAAATACCATAACTGGTCGCATTTATTTTGAGGGTAATGTTAGAAAAGGTTTTACTTTCGATGTCATAGAATTACAACCATCGGGCATTGTTCAGGTGGGTACATGGGATGAAAACAATAATTATACAAGTCAACGCTTGGCTCCAACAAATGCTGTTTTTGAAAATGTGGACAACTCCTTGGCAAATAAAACTTTTATTATTTTACTTTCGGTGCCAGTAAGTTTTTATGAAGAAAAACCAATCAAAATTATCATTATACATACATATTTATGTATTTACATATAAATATTTATTTAAATCTTTTAGAATAAACCCTATGCCAGTTTAGTGGAAAGTCACAAAAAATTGGATGGCAATAGTCAATACGAAGGTTATAGTGTGGATTTGATAAAGGAACTATCTGGAAAATTGGGTTTCAATTATACATTTGTTAATGGCGGTAATGATTATGGTACTTTTAATAAAACTTCTAATATGTCGACGGGCATGTTAAAGGAAATTATGGAAGGTGTAAGTTGAAGATTAAAATGTTACAAACAAATTTTTTTTATGTATTTGAGACTTTTAATTTTTAGCGTGCCGATTTGGCTGTAACCGATTTAACTATAACATCAGAAAGAGAAGAAGCTATTGATTTTACTATACCATTTATGAATTTGGGTAATAATTACATATATTTCAAAAAATATTTTTAATTCTAAAAATGTAATTTTAAACATTTGCTTACCTTGCAACAAATATTTCTTTTCAAAGGTATTTCCATATTGTTTTTAAAGCCTCAGAAAGCAGCACCGGATACATTTTCATTCATGGACCCCTTCAACAAAGATGTTTGGGAGTATTTAGGCTTGGCTTTTATTGGAGTATCGCTGTCATTTTTTATATTGGGTCGACTTTCGCCTACAGAATGGGATAATCCCTGTCCATGCATAGAAGAGCCTACCGAATTGGAAAATCAATTTACTTTAAGTAATTCCCTGTGGTTTACAACTGGTGCTCTCCTGCAGCAGGGTTCAGAAATAGCACCTAAGTATTAAAATATTAAAATTAAAAGATACTAATAATAATTACACAGGTCAACAAAAGAGCATAAAAAAATATATATGTATGTCGGGAATAATTCTATGAAATTCTTATTTCATAGATTTGATATAGTGTAAAAAAATTAAATAAAACATTTCCATCATTTTTAACCCATTAGCGACAAAAGTAAATATGATTGTCTGAAAAGTTTTAAGGTTATATAATGGTTCTACAAATATATGGGCAATTCTCTTTTTACGTTTGCCTTTATGAAACCGACCTCAAATATTTTTTTAAATTCTGACCCTTTTAAAAACTTTTGATGCAATTATGTTAAAAACACTTAATTGTGTACCACAAAAAAAATTCAAGAGCTGAAACGGTTCCATGTGGTGCCGGCAAGCACCCAAAGTCAAAAATTCCAAAAAAAGTGTTTGAAACTAACAAGTTTTTTTATTTCTTTTTATTGCTGTAGTCGCGGATTTTAGCATAAATGTCCAATTCTTCTTATGTAGACTATAAACACTTATAGAAAAGGACCAGCATGGATTTAATTAGCGTGCAATTAACCAGTGTCAAATTGTGTTGTGCAAAAGTCGCGAAACCAAATTTTAATATTTTGTTATAGTGGATGTTGGTGTTATAAATCAATTTTAATCAGAAATAAGTTCTTGTGTTAAGTTTTACTTACGCAGAAAATATAATTTCACTAAAAATATTCATCAACGGTTTTCATGGGCTAAGAACGCGATGTTTTTAGTTTAACATTAATCGTCGAGGCACACCCAAGGCGCTAATCAAAATTAGCGATGATATATGTCAATCTGTAACTGCTTTAATGCCATATTTCAAAATCAATATGGCAATAATGTAACTTTAGAGATTTGACTAAGTGCAATTAAAAAATGTATGTAAATGACATTGTCTTATTACTTAATTAAAAAAAGCCAAAGAATATTGGTACTAAATATCGTTGATATGCCATTAAAAAAAGTTCGACATTTTTTTGAACACCAAAAGTAAAGAATTTTGAAGAATTTCCCATATAAGGACTGCGCACGAAAAAATCGGTGCATGCAAATCTGCTTATAGAAACTAAACCAGTGGGCGAATTTTTTTAAAGTGATATTTTTATTAATGACTGTTATGTTCAAGTTCTAAACATAAAAGAATAAATTCGTTCCTGTTGGTTTTTAAGGAAATATCTGATATTTTCCAGAATTATTCAAATTAAAGGTTTTATTGCGTTTCGGTCACTTTTTTGCTCGAATAAATCCACTTTTTTTTTAGACTCCGTTTCATTTTATGCTGTGCTTTTAATATCCTTTAAATTATTTTTTACTAGAGTCCAATATCTTTCAATTGCATGGAGTTTCGGTCAATTTGATGGATTAGCCTCTATCGGTACAAACTCTTACAATTTCTTTGTTACAACTCCATTGTTTTGTTGTTGTAATGAGAAGAAGCGGGAATAGGCCAGAAAGCGGGGGATATACTGAATTTTATTAGGAAAAGGAGAAGTCTTTCACGCATATTTCTGTCTTAATGCAACCGTTTTTTAAGAATGAAGTGCTTCGTTCCTGCGTATGCATATGACTTCCCAAATCAAAAATTTGTTGGGAGTTTTGATTTCTTTGATACACGAAATTTTTTGCAATAATTCCTCTAGCATCTGCGTCAAAGAATTCCTGGCTAGAAAGTTGAAAAAAGTCACTCTGTACGAACGTTTCATCGTCTACTATACAGAAACAAAATTCCCGAAAAAATTCGTCCGAAGAACTTTCATGTTATTTATTTCCCCCAAATTCTTGCTTGCGTTTCTATTAGGATTTTTTTATTGCTTTATAAGTCTTCAGGCTAGACTTCCTTTCAAATTTTCTGATAAAGATTCAAAGCAATAAACTTTTTGTGACACTGTTCTTCCAGAGATGAGGTGAATTTGTCTCAAAATCCTTTCCATTTTGCCGGAGTTCTACAGTCTGAAGATACTATTTGTCTTCCATTACCAGGTTACCATTCAGTGATCATGACTTCTTTATATAATATAATGACCCAAGAAACTGTATTTTGCGGCACAACAGCCTTCCTTGCAATTATTTTATATGACTAATGCAATTTTAAGAAAAACCAATTTTGCTATTACCATGAAACTTAGCGCATGGCAAGTGAGCATAATGACAAATACAAACCAGTTAACAGAATTATTAATTTTTCACCACATCAAAAGTTATAAGCCCAAGAGCATGCACGGATTTTTTCGTGCGCAGTCCTTATGTAGTACAAATCAACTTGCCATACATAATCCCTAGAAATGTTTAACATTATACCATGGAAAAATAGGGGTAAGGAGGGATGTAAAATAGATTTTAAAAATGATAAAATTATTAAAATCGCATTAACAAAAAATTCGAGAACATTAAAAGTTTGAAAAAATAATAATAATACATTTAAGCCAAAAAAAAGTTTTGAGTTTTTTTCACGAAATTGTTATCAAAAAATTCTGAATTTTAAGTTTGTTACAAAAAAAATTAAAGGTATTAACCTCAAAATTTGCAAACTTGCAATTTTGCACTGTTGCAACAATTTTAAAAAATTAGATAAAGTTAGCAAAAAAAATGTAAAAACATTTTTTCGAGACTCTAAAAAAAGTGATTATTCATTTCAAATATATTTTTTATTTATATAATCAGTTTATTTATTGACATTCTTCTTCTTGTATTATTTAATTAATTTTAACTTTTTTGTTTTATTGTTGTTGTTAAATTCCAAACACTATTTTTACCTTGAAATTTGATTTTTCAGTGGTGTTTCTCAGTTAAGAGTTGATTTTTTCGTACTATTTACATATTTTTATAGAGTGGCAACATTATAATTTTTTTGCAACTTTACTCTTTTATACTCTGATAATTTTGAAATTGCTTCTGCTCTGACAATTTTGCAAAAGTTGTGCAAAACATTATTCTATGTGTTTGTTGTTGTGTTTACAGAAATCGATGCAATTTGAGTACTTTGCAAGGGTCTAGCAAAGTTGCAATTTCTGAGGTGAATATTTTTATTTCAAAATTTTTCCCCATGGGATTTTGTACGCTGTTCGGTCTTTTTAGTGCATTTTGGTTATTTTTTTTTTTAATTTATTATTAGCCATACTTACTGTAATGCAACTTTTTATATTTTATTAATAAAAGGAATTTATTAATAAAAGAAATTTTTATACAATTTGCAATAAAACTCAAAACTTTTTGTTTTGACAAAATGTTATAAGTCCGTAACTTTCGCTAATAGGGAAACTGAAAATCAAACATTTTTTAATTAAAATTTTTAAAAAATAAAAAAATAGGTTTTAAAATATAATAGTGAAAATATATGTTTTTTTGTGCAATTTAAAAATTTACTTATTTCGTAAAATCTGCACTTATGCATTCGTTTTTGGCCAGGCGGGAAGCAATTTACTTTCGAATCGATTTAAATCTATTTTTTTAATAAATGCCGTCAATAAATAAAAAAATACTCGCATGACTTTTTTTTAAATAATCGACAAAAATGAAACTTTCTAGAATTCACCATTTTTTACCAAACAAACATAAATTAAATTTAAAATTTCTTTATTAACCATTTACGAAGCCTTGTCTCTTGAAATATGTAAAGAAAAAAACATTTTATTAAAAAACTTTGAGAAAAAACTGGCGCCCAGAACTTAATCCCGAACAAAGAAATAATGTCGAAGCAAACATTCACAATTCAAGCGTATATCGCCTTTTAACTGTAAGAATTATCAGAAATCAGACTTGTTTTGAGAAGTTAAGATTTTTTGAAACTTTTGTGTACATTAGAGTGTTTTGAGAAAAGCCTTTTTCGAGATTTCGATGTAGGACGACCTTTCAAACAATGTGTAAAAATCTGCTTAATTCGAAAAAATTATTTAAACAATTCTTTAAATTGGACTTTAAAAATCATGGTACGAAACGACCTTTCAAACAATGTGTAAAAATCTGCTTAATTCGAAAAAATTATTTAAACAATTTTTTAAATTGGACTTTAAAAATCATGGTACGAAACTAAAAACTGAAAATCGAATAAAAGTTTCGATTTTTTAATCGTTGGTTAATGAAAAAATATTTAAAAAAATTTTCCCATAGGATTTTGTTTCGCTAGAAGACTTTTATTTTTTAGAAAATTATACATTATTAACAGTACTTACTACAATGCAAATTTTTAATATTTTAGCCATAAAGGCGATAAAATTATACTATTTTTATCCATTTTTTCTAGAAAAATATCGATTTTATTTTTTTGCACGATGTACTAAAATGACGATTTATGGACCAAAATTTTTGCGAGTTTTTTTAAATATTTTTTTTTTTTTTTTTATAATTGGTTAAAAATTACGAATTTTTTGATAGCCATTTCAAGACAAAACTCAATACTATTTTTTGGACGAAATGTTCTAGACCCGTAACTTTTAATCGCTGGTAGGACTGAGGATTAATTAAATTTTTTTTTTTTTATATATTTTTCCCATATTAAGCTAATTTTTACTTATCGTTTGAGGGGCCTTCCTACAAAATTTTTGTCTACGGGACACTTTGACATCCAGTACTTATCTCGTGTTATCACAAGATGACTATAAGCTAATTTTTCTGAAAGATTAGATCCTCCTCTACAACTATGCCATACATTTCAATGGGATCCGACCAGTCTTTTAGGAGATACAGACTTATTACCAAAAATTTTGCGTTTGGCATCACTGTGCACCAATAGTTATAAGGATGTTTTTTTTTTTTTTTTTTTTTTTGAAAAATCTGAAGTGGTTCTGAACTAATGATTTTGGAACGTATTCTAAAATTTTTCCTGTAATGTAAATACAAATTTTTTGAATGAAGTTGAAAATAAAATTGTTATATAATGGAATTGTTTCACTACACTATATCGAATCCAAAGAATAACAATTACGTGGAATTATTCACAATCATTTTTTTTTTCTCTTTTGTTAACTTTCTTATTAAAATTTTTTGACATTCCGATTTTAATTATTTTATATTTTTGTTTATATCTGGTCAAGCGTTAGTTATATCAGATTAAAATTCTCCTCCACACTTACTTCTTACCCCTTTTTTCCATGATTTAATGAGGTTTAATTGAGAATTTCTTGATTTTTATGGGGAAAAAGTGTGACGTAATTGGAGAGAAAATTTTTCTGGTGATTGGAATGACTATTCACATAAAAAAATTAATTTCGTATTTTTTATTGAAATCGGACCTACCCACTCTTATTAAACAATAAAAATAATATTTGAATCTTATAATAAAGGTATTCACCTCAGAAATTTGCAACTTTGCAAGACCCTTGCAAAGTAGAAAATTTACATCGATTTCTGTAAACACAACAACCACATAGAATAAATTTTGCACAACTTACTTTGCAAGGGTCTTGCAAAGTTGCAATTTCTGAGGTGAATACCTTTAATATTTACCTATAACACCTGAAAACTTATTTTTCACGTTATTCTTTAGTGTTGACCTGTGTTATTAAACGATTTTTCTCAAAATAAAACTTTTACATTTTAGAGCTTTATCCGTGAGAACTATGGCTTCAATATGGTGGTTTTTTACCTTGATTATGGTTTCATCCTATACCGCAAATTTAGCTGCCTTCTTGACCATTGAAACGCCTAAAGTTTTAATTGAAAATGTTGATGATTTGGCTGAAAATAAAGAGGGGGTAGTGTACGGTGCTAAACGAACTGGTTCGACAAGAAATTTTTTTATGGTAATTATAATAATGTATGTATTGGTTTTATAAATTTTTATTTGAACTTGTTATGTTGACTATTTTTAGACCTCTGAAGATCCTCGTTATAAAAAAATGAATGAATTTATGAATAAACATCCCGAACTGTTAACAGAAAATAACCAAGAAGGTGTTAATCGTGTTAAGGATGCTAAAGATACTGAACCAAAATATGCTTTTCTTATGGAATCGACATCTATTGAATATAATACCGTTAGAGAGTGTGCTTTGAAGAAAATTGGTGATGCCTTGGATGAGAAAGGTTATGGAATTGCTATGAGAAAAAGTAATATAAAAGATTTACATATATTCCGAAAGTTATTTTTGTTTATAGATCCATTAATATTGTTGACAAGGGTTGTAATAAAATTTTTAATGGCATTAGATTATTTCTGATGCAATCATTTCAAAAAAACAAAAATTTTAAAAGTGCAAAAACCTCTATATCTGTTTAATATTGCCAATATCGTAATATATTAAAAACGAATTATATTTAAGGTTTAGTCGAGGTTTTAAATAAATATTGTAAAAGACCGATTTTTAAATACTTTAAAAATAAGCGAAATGATCTCCTGAAAATTTTTATATTTCGAAATAGAAGATATAGATATTTAACGTATCTATCACAAAACATTTTTATCATTTTAATTGTATAATTTCAGATTGGGCTTATAGAGATAAATTTAATAATGCTTTATTAGAATTACAAGAACAGGGCGTTTTAGCCAAAATGAAAAATAAATGGTGGAATGAAGTAGGAGCTGGTATATGCGCGGTAAGTTTATACATTCCGTTTGTTTTTTTCAATATTTAACTTCAATCTTTTAAGCATTAACAAATCTCTGAACTTGTGAATCTGTATTTCATAATGTTTAATTTTAATTCTTCTTGTGTTATATTTGGTTTTCTATTTCTTGTTTATTATACTCACAGTCCAAAAAAGAACAAGGAGATGCCAATCCTTTGAATATGAAAAATCTGGAAGGCATTTATTGGGTACTGGTATTTGGCAGTGGCATGGCATTGATACATGGCATAATAAGTTGGATTTGTTTTGTTCTCCGCAAGGCCAGAAGTTACAGGGTAATTAAAATTAAATAAAAATATAAACAAATGAAAAACAAAAACCAATAGCAAATAAACAATATTTTTTTTTTTTTTTAAATCGTTACAGGTACCTTTGAAAGCTGCGTTTATGGAGGAATTTAAATTTGTTTTGGAATTTACCACCTATACCAGGGAATTGAAAAACTCTGCCTCGATTTATTCTCGCAGCCGCAATTCATCAATAAATATAGAATCTTTAGATGCTGACATTAATACTATTGATAATTAATAATTTCAAAGACAATGATTTTTATATTTTACAAAACATAAAAGCTTATTTTAAAGTTAAAAGTTTCTTTCTTTTATTATTTTTTAAAATACATTAATGGAATGTTAACAAATATAGTAGAAATTCAAATAATCTAAATTAATAAATATCTTAAGATAATGAGATAATAAATAATACTGCTAAAATATTAATACAATTATTAAAATAGTAAATATTTATATAAGCAAAATAGCAACAATTATTTGAGAAATGTTTAAATTAAAATCATTAATTATAAAATTAATTTATAAAAATATAATGCAAAACAGATGTGAACTGTTAATTGTCTATTTTTAAAAGTTACAAAAGGAATTTTTTGGAAAACTGCAAAAAAAATTGTTTGGATCAATTGATTTCTAAAGAAATTCAACAAAACCAACTATTTCTTAAAACTTTTTCATATAGAAATTGTTTTCTAAGAAAAAATTAAACACACAACAAAATTTATCTTATTATTTGTGATGAAACCTTATTAGAATAATATTAATTTTAAATAAAAATTGTGTTAAAATAATAACAAAAAGAAATATTTAAAGAAATTTGTTCATAAATGAGTATTAAGGTATTCGAATGGTGCAGAATTGTATGTATGTAGTTGTATTAGTGAAATGGTGCTTGTGTTTAAAACACATCGTAATATTCGAATTTTTTTGATCTTATGACTATTCATAGCAAAATGTTTCTTTCAAATTAAGTCCAATTTTTGGCCTTCCACAATAAAACGTGAATATGATTATCCATATCTTGTGGTTGATTTTTATATTGACTTTTCAAATGATCAAAGGCATTTGTGGGTGTTGCCACATGTTTTGTGGACGAATCCACTGAATCCATATAACGTGAAATTAGCGAACGATAACGTCTACCAATAGTTGCTATGAGAGGTATATTTTGATGTGGTACTGCTATAATAGTTTTGATCTGTAATATAGAATAAATAGTATAAAGAAATAGTTTTATGTAGTATAGTCGTATTTTAAACTCACTTCATTTTCATATGGTCTAAAAACAGTAATAGGTCGTAAGGTATTAACTTCAGCTATAATTAAACAACCCCAAGTGGTTCCAATGTATAGTTCTTTACCATGTATACATAAAGCTGAAATTTGACATTTTATTAAACTGAGATGTTCATCTATGGCAATGCTTTTCAATGATTCTGAGCAAGGCAAAAGTTTCGAACAATCTAATTTATTTTCAATTTGTTTATTGATAGCATGCCATTGATAAACCATAAAACCCGGGTAAAGACACGTGAAGACATAGTTATCATTGCTACACATTCTAGCCACTTTTAAATCTTCAATGGAATTTGGTTCATCGCTATGGCATAAAGCTTGATGGCCACATACTCCAGTTTTGCTAAGAGGAAATACATTGAGTTTACCAGCCATTTCACCGCACCATAATTCATAAGTTCTAAAGTAAAAAAAAAAATAACAATAATTTAAGTGATTAAAAGATAGTGAATGAGTGTAGGATTTATTTTTTATTTAAAACTCACCCCTCAATCATTACAGCACATGAACAATGTAGTATTAAACCTGAACATATTTCTGTCAGTACAAAAGAACCTTCCGCAAATGCACAATTTGATGGTACCTTAGATGAATCCACTAGAAACACTCGACCATTGTGTAAGCCTACAGCAACACGTTGTATATCACGCAAATATACTAAAGTTATTAGGGGCGATTTAATAGCAGGATCCAATATATATGAAAATATATGACTATAATCGGATAGACTATAGGAATGAAGAGTTCCGGATGCATCACCAATCCATATACATTGTTCAATAATACAACAACAAAGCATATTGATTTTTGGCAAACGTGTAGCAGATGGTGTACGCGAAGAGGAGCCCGTATTGGCTTGCAATGATGAAGGTGTATTGATGGGTGACGAGGAGGAAGATTTTAAGTTGACCTCTTCGACACGAGGCGACTTTTGATCTTGAGGTGAGAATTTATTTGTGCATTTAATACTACTCGATTGTAAAAATTGACCTTGTAGGGTGGTATCTAAAATATCTATATGTGAATTGTAAGCAGGTAACCATAATTCTAGGGCGGACGTATCATCTGAAAGAATATGTAAAATTTATAAATATTATGGATTAATATTGTGCCATTTTTTCAAGTTAATAAACACAAATACCTTCAGTATTATTTGTACTATTATAACTAAACGCTCCACAAACTACTTTGTCGTTAAATGGCAGAGCTATGACATCTAAAAGATGTATACATTCTGGAGCTGTTAATATGGATACAATTTGACTGGCTGTTGGTCGTTTTTTAGGCAATTCATCCCAACATAATACCATCAAATCTAAACAATATGTGGGAAACTGGGTTTCTCTTTGTGTAAGTGCGGGTCTACTACCCTCTAATATGCATTCCTTAATGGATTCGTGACCTTCGAAAGGCTGACGTAGACTTATATTCTCATAAATAAACATACCAAATGAAAAACAATCAACCTGGAATGAAAAACAATATTTTTTAAACATTAACTTAGTCATTTTATATTTTCTTTATTGTAAAACCTTTTCTGTGTATTCCTCTTCACCATTGTAGCGTATTATTTCAGGCGCCATAAAACCTTCTGTGCCACCAAAACCCTTAGAACCACTGGGAGCCGTTTGACGACTGATGCCATAATCTGCAATTTTAATATGAACACTATTGCGAGGGCTATCCTCCCTACAAATATATGAAATAAAAAAAACACCTTGAAAAATGTATTCTGGCCAATATTTTTTATGAAAATATAAATTTGTAATTATATTGCAAATTTTGATGTGTTTTGACCATAAGCTTGTATAAAAAAAAAATATACTTACGCATGCGGTTGAGGAAAATCCCAGACTAAAACATTTTCCGATTTTAAATCTCTGTAAATAATACGTCTACGATGTAAATATTCAATAGCACGAGCAGCTTGCAGTACCAATATTTGGAAGGTATGTGGTCCTATGTGAGCACCACTACGACGATGCTGTCTTAAAATTGAATCTAAGCCACCCATAGGTGCTAATTCCAAAACCAAAGCTAAAGGTTTTATGCAAATGCCAACCAATGGTACTATATTGGGATGTTTGAGAGTCAACAACACTGCCAATTCTTGTCGGGCTGTACAATAAGCTTTGCAAGCATGCTGTAAAGGATCACGATCCCATTTTCCTAATGCCACTTTATACGCCATTAAAGCACTTTCTTTCGCTCTGGGTCCAGGCGGTACAGGCTGTAACATTTTCATAGCTACAGCTCTAAACGAACGAGAATTTTTTATTTTACACGTGGCTTTAAAAACGAAACCAAATGCTCCACGTCCTAAGAGAGAACCTTTTATAATGCTCTCTGAATTAATAGTATACTTGTCGGGTATGTCGGCAAATATTACATCTGGTGCTAAATTTGACATTTGCATTTCCAAATGAACAGGACAAGAGATTTTTGTTTGATTATAAACCGATAGGATGCATTCTTCTATCATCCAGGTATAACAAACATTTGATATATCTGGTATATTATATAAAGGATGACTATCTACCGAAGTGTTACGCGATGAGCCTGCCGAATCAGGTCCAACGCCCGAATCGGCATCGGAACAAAGGGAATCCTAAGAAGACATTTTAGATTTAAAAAAATGGAAAATCAAATAATGAAATTTACCATTAACAATTTACCTCGGATCTTCTTTCCCTTTTGGCTGTGGCATTTAAATAAGCCGAAAATACATTAAGAGCTCCGTCTTCACCGTTATCATTTTGCAAATAAAGAGGTCTTCTAGCACGATATTTATTTGTATAACCAACGGCACTCATTGCCACTGAATTATCAGATGACTCACCATTAGAACCACCATCATTACCATCTGACTTTTTACCATTTAGAGACACCTTTTTTAAACATTTCGGACACATTACCAAACGTGTTATTAAAAATCGTCCTTCTGAAGTGTGCACAAAACGTGTACCCAATGAGGGATACCAATCTTCTAACAACAAATCAATATGATCGACAGATAATGCCAAAAGCTTTGAAATCACCGGCATATTTGGTTCAATTCGTGCCAAATGCTGTACATCGCCATTATCGATTTCTTGTTGTATATCAATGTGTGTAAGGGGAAAATAAATTTCCAATATACTGGAATTACATAAGTTTATATCGGTCCAAACTCCATCGAGTTTAAGCTTAAAGCGATTATTTGAATTACGAAAAGGTTGAGTATTGGCGGCAACTTGAAATGGCACCTCCCATATTTTAAAAACTAATGTAGGACCATAATACAGGGATACACCAGTCTGCCATAAATTCCATTGAGTTTCATGCTCCAGAGATGTACGCAAATCGAAATCAAGTGAATGCTAAATTGTACAAAATATTTAAAAATAGTAATAAAATTAGAAAAAGAGAAAATACAAAAACTACTTGAAATAAATATTTATAAAATAACTTACATCATTTGATGGTACATAGGCCGATTTTATGGCTTCAGTTAGCTGTTCATCTGCTAAAAGTCGAGTTATTAAACGAGACCAAAAGCCAGATGGAAAATAGGTCATTAGTAAAATACGTCTAAGGCCCATTTCCAAAATATTCAAATCGCTATTCGAAGTGGTGTTGCTGTTATCAACTGGTTTATAAATCAAGCTATTCAAATTAATTTCATTGGAAACAGAACAACCCAAATTCAAATTACGACCGCGTGTACGTTGGGAAATCTAAATCATTATTTACATTGAATATTAATAATGATAATAAAATTATGTGTATATTTGAACATTTTACCTTAACAACAGTCCCTGTATTGGGAGTAATATCTTCATTTTGTGGCAAGAGCGAAGGTATTAATAGAGTCCTGGAATCCCATGTAAGAGCCACTTCAAATTTATTTAAAAGACTAACTATATAAGAGCGATTAGCATTAACTCCCTGTTGACTATTTGTATTGCGAAACAATAAATTTAAATCATCTAATTTCATTATGCCGGTACGAGCAAATGGGTTAATTTCTCTTACAGTTACCACATGCGCCAACATATCACACAACCATTGAGGATCTAAGAAATAATAATCCCTCAAAGTTGCATCATCATAGTGCAATATCACGCCATTATCGTGTAAAAACATGGTGGCCTGATTAAGTTCCGAAGAATCTCGAAAACTTTTATAATTATGCAAACGCATTTCTTCGGTCACAAGTTTTCTATAGTTTTCAGCATCTAAAACTGGATCTAGACCGGCTGCTCTTAAATTACAGGATATAACATTGACAATATCCTCCAGAGCAATGTAACTGGCTGGTATTTTTTGTAGTAGTAGAGGTTCTTTAGAACCGGGCGATCTTAACATAAATGCGGTATCGTATATAATATTTGCCAAAAGGCGTATATTATGCATTGTACGACAACTTATTTCTATAGAGTCTATAACACGAGGTAGACCAATTTTCTCGGCATCTGGTATGGCAATGAACTTTTCCCTAATTATTTGTTGCAATTCCTCGGCATTTTCGGCCGAAAACGTTTCACCAACTGCATCAAAATGTGTACCTACTATAATAACGGGAGAGTTTGGAGCTCTAGCTTGTATATTACCCAGCCATTGTAGAATCTCAGCAAGACCTTTGTGGCCATCTGTGATTTTCCACAAAACTAAATATAGACTACGCTTGGATAGAAAATATTGATGTGTAGCATAATATCTAAAAAACAGTAAAGAAATTATTGCATTTATATATTATTATTATTTTATAAGCCAAATAAAAACATACTCTTTTTGTCCTCCAAAATCCCAAGTACGAAACATTACTGGTCCATGGGAACCTGGAGCTTTTTTTCGCTTCTCACAAATCCATGTACCAATATCAACACCCACTGTGGAAATATTACCACCTCTCTGAGACTTTGACAAATTCTTTGTGTGTCCCATACGTTTAGCCCAATGATTTTCCGAAGCTCTAGATCTTTGAGAACCTACACCCTGTCGCAAAAGGTCCAATAATGTTGTTTTACCTATACCTTGTACACCAACCACCATTAATTTCATGCGAGCATAGGGTTGTGCATCTTCATAAATTGATTTTAAATAACCAATGATATCCATAGTTTTATATTTTTTACTTTCTATCATTGACTTTAGAGGATCTTGTAACAAGCAGCCTCTGGTATTAAGATTCCAAAGACGTGTTAGTAAGCCCAAATGAGGCGGTAAATCCATGACATTAACATTTCCACTTATATTTAAAACACTAAGACTGGTGAGTTCATGTAAAGAAGTTGGGATTTCTTTGAGACAATTATTGCTTATGTCCAACATAGACAGATTGGGAAATATTAGTTTAGATTTAGTTAAGCCCACCACACTCCAATCGGAGTCATCAGATTCGTTGAAAAGAGTTGCTACATCATCTGTGGACAATTGAATGCGTGTCAGTAGATTATCGGCCAATATCAAAGTCCTCAATGATTCCAGTCTTAAATGTCTTCTATGACGACAAACACTTTTCAATACAGTACTTCTAAATGAGGATGACTTGGGATTGTTAGGATTATGTTTGGCAAATGAAGGTATTTCATCATTCTCACCACCTTGATTTTGAGCCACAAAACTATAGCACAACAAATGAGGATCTGATTCAGTTATTCGAGGTAAACTAGGCCAGCAAGATATTTCATTATGACTTAAATCTAATTGTTTTAGAGTAGCTGGATAACTGGTGACATGACCCATGGATCGTAAACTATTATACGACATATTAAGACGAGTCAAATTAACGGCCAAACAGGGTAAAGCTGCTGGTATGCTTGTAAATAAATTATTAGCTATATTTAAACTGTTGAGCTGTGAAACGCCTTCTTCCTTTTTCGATTCATTCCATTTCATATCGTTATCTGTGATCTCCAAACTAGTAGACCATATATTACGATGCACCAAGGGTTGTAGGGTAAGAATACGAGTTTTATTTTTATTATCATTACCATACACATCAAAATTTGAAAACGGTTCCAAGTCCAATTTATCCAAACTCAATTGTGACGATGACGTTTGCATGGGAGGTACAGGCAAGTCTTTTAGCAAATTAAAGGCAATATTTAATTCTCTCAACTTGGGGGCTTTCCACATATCAAAAGGCATTTCTTGTAGCTTATTATTTGATATATCCAATATAGCCAATGCAGGTAAATGAAAAATTTCAGCTGGTATTGTTATCAATTGATTATCTTGTATATAAAATTCTTCTAAAACGGGTAATGAATAGGAAGCCCGGGTACCTGGCGTATTAGGGGGGGGTGTTGGTAATTGCGTTATTTTATTTTGTGCTACATTTAAATATCTAATGACAAATAAGTATTAGAGTTATAAGCGAGCAAACAGTAAAGAACATATATTATACTCACTTTAAAGAAACCAAACTAAATATCTCTATTGGCAAGCTAGTAAGATGATTATGAGAAAAATCAATGCGTGTTATGGCTGTCAATGCTACCTCTGTTATTTTGGGATGACCTTGAAGTTTCGGATTTAATTGTAAGACACCATTAACCATCCAATTGACCCTACAAATTATATATACATACATATATAGAATAAAATACTTAAACATCATGCATTAAGTCTTTTGTTCACTTTGAAGATTTTAAAATGTAATTATTATGTACGTGTACATATGTATGTGCAATTTTAAGGCTTCTTATAGACATTAAGTTTATAAACTTAAAATACTACATAATTTGCGTTTATTAGATGTACATATATGGTACGTTGGGCTTGGTTATGTAAATTGAAGTAAAATAAATTTTATATTTATTAAAAAAACCAAAGTATGGTTAAATATCAAAAACAAAAACCACAATGTACAAGAGTTTTAATTTTACAATCAAGAGAAAACTAATAATCTTTAAATTATACTTAATTTTATAACTAAATCATTTATAATTGAATATTTAAAATAAAATTTGAACATGGAAAAAAAATTATTTGAGAATTTTCCTTTTAAAATTCTGTTTGACTTTCAATGCCAAGGATTTTTTTCTTCTGCACGAACGTCGATTTGTGGTTTTATTGAATAATAGTAAAAAATATAACAAAATTTGTCATGGGATTACTTTTTATCTTTGATAAGTCGTGCTCAAAACCGGAAATTAGTACACAAAAAAAAAAGTTTGAAACAAATTTTTAATTAAAATACACTGGTCGACAAAAATCCTCCACCAAAGACGAATAGTTGAACTTGATGCATTTTAATGTGCTAAACACGAATCTGCTATCAGTTTTTTTCCATCAGGTCTGGATTTTTTTTATGGGCGTGTCTAATATTTCGACCATAGTAAGGCCATTACATAAGTGATACACCAAAAGATGAGTACTAAAAATATCTTCAAATCACCCAAACTTAAATTTTTTATGTGTTCAATAGCTCCGAAGTTATTTTGAAATAAGTGTCCAAAAAAAAACTTTTTCATGCAAAATTTTACATTTTTTTGTTATTAAAATTTCTTTTAATAAATGAAAATATAAAAAATGTTTCAGTTTATCATCTTTATCTTAAAGCTGCGAATAAAATAAGTTATGTATCTTCAAAATTGATGCACAAATCTTGATTCTATTCACAGTTAAGTAAAAATACCCATGTTATATACAATTGAGTAGAAATACAGTGGTGGGGAAAAAATATATTTTTTCTTAAAACAAAAATAGGTGGATTAGGTGGATTTTTACGAGTTAAACAAGAATCTTCATTAACTTTTTTTCAATCACGTACCTACTGATTTTTTTTTTTTGGCATGACTAATATCCTTATTCAGCGGTCACACTTTAAAATTCGAGAGTAGTTTGTCAAATTTAGACTATAACTAACGATTTTGATAAGTGATACACCAAAAGATGCATACAAAAATTGTCTTCAGGGTACCTCAACAATATTTTTTATTCGTTTAAGAATTTTAGAGTTATAGATCACCATATTTCAACATTTTTCAAAAAAAAATAAATTTTCGCTACTAATTACCGAATAACTACGGAAATATTAACTGGAAAAAAATTATGTAAATTCAACTCAAAGACGTTATATATTGGAGTTTAATATGTCTTAATAGGACAAGCCGTTCTCGAGTTATTCAAGTGTGACTGCTTAAGGCATGGGTATCCTAACTTAAACATTTTTCATGTTTTCACTTTTAAAAAGAAGTTTTAGTAAAAAAAAAAGAAATCTTTAATTTAGCATGAAGAAAAAACGACCAGTGATATTTATCAGAAATTCAAAAGAGAAAATCTAATATATTATACTCGTATATCTAATACTTATACTTAAACTACATACATATTTTCACATATATGTAGATGTTTTTTGAAAAACGAGTCGTTTTCTCAAATTTTTAATTCTTCATAGGTATAATAATTTTTTTCAGTTTGTTTACAGGAATTAATCAGGTATTTTTAATTAAATACACAAGAAAAACAAAAATATAAAACACTTACCTTACAAATGGCAATTGAACATTGTTATTGTTGTGCCAATCAATTATGACCGGGGTATTAGGAAACATTGTACTATACGAAATATTTGTAGCGGAAGGAATGAAAACTTTGACTTCTACAGGTGTTGGCAAGCCCTTTTTATTGATTTTATAATCAGAATCTGGATGAACACGTCTGGCAAGTAAACAATTTAAAATTGATTCATCCTCTGAGGCAACAGCCACACTTAAAGCCGACCCATTGTCATCACGGGCACCATACCTTAAATAAAATAAAAAGTAAATACATATCGTTGGCTTAATATAGAAAAACTCTATCTTTTATTTATTATTATTATTATTATTTTTTTTTTTTTTTAATTATTTTTCTGGTAATTTTCTTTTTTAAGTGCATTCTATAAGATTCATATTAATTTTATAAACGAATATTCGTTTGGTTTTACGAAATGAGAACCTTATTTTCAAAACAATATAAATGTACACTTACTTTAACAACAACTCTACCATGGGTAAAGATCTTTGTTTACAAGCCTCCGCTATAGGAACATTACTCAGACCATAAATTTCCTCACTACACTTGGGATCATTGTGATCCTCTACCGGTTTAGCAATAATATTCGGATTTGCACCATTTTGTAAGAGCACAGTTACAACATCCAAAAAACTTCCCCTTACTGCCGCCAAAAGTGGTGTCTCTCTTGCTGCACCACAGAGAAGATTTATATTAATTGGACATTTATCACATTCTAAAGACTCTTCTTTAGTTGTTTGATCACCATCACTACTTATATTTAATTTTGACATAATGGCTTGTATACCAAAGGATATACGTTTACGTGTTGGAGTTATGGGATTGCTTTGGGGACTTTGTGCACAAGTTTTTCGAGCTCTAACTTTCCATTTTACTAAAACATTTACAAGAGCTTTGTTACCCAAAATACTGGCTATATAAAGACTAGTTTGTCCAGTAACATCTTGAGCATTAGGATCGAATGGTAGACGCCATTCCCAGACGCCTTCATCATCGCGATATGTTGAGTAGAGGTATTCGGGATACGGAAAATTTATAAGTAATTCGAGCAATTCAATATGACCATTAATGCAGGCAGCATGTAGTGGTAGCCATTTTTCTACTGTAGATTGCTGAAAGTATTAAATTTGTACCATATGTTTTAAAAAGAATTGATGGCTATTTATGTTATAAGTTAAAACATGTACCTGTATCAAGTCGGGAAACTTTTCCAACATAGTTTTGGCTATATTATAATGGCCATGATGTACAGCTGCATACAAGGGCGAATATTTTGTAACAGTATGAGAGCGACCATCCGAACCAGCATCTAATAAACGATTTGTTATGTTTTCATAACCAGACTGGGCGGCTCTAAAATAATATAGTAAAAATTAAAAAAAAATAAAATAAACAAAAAAACAAACTTACAAAAATAGCAAAGTGTTTGCACCAGCCGGTGCCATATTAACAATTATTTGCCGTTCGCTACCCAAAGCTTCCAATAGAACACGTACAGTACGTTCATCACCAGTGGTAACCGCCTGTCTAAGTTCGCGATGTTTAATCAGACGCACCTGTTCACGGGCATCTACAAGTAAATGTTAAAATATTTAAATTTAATTTGTTAATTGTTTAAATTTTTATTAAAATCCTTTTAACTAATGATTCACCTAAACATTTTGTAACTTCAATGACCTCATCAAGAAAATAATCACAAGCGTCTAATGCAGTTTCTGTACCCGATTTCGGTTTCTCAACAAAACTCCAATCCATTTTTAATAAGGATAATTTAATTATATAAAATGTATTTTTTCGTTGATTTAACTAAATTTGGTTAACAATAAAAAAGTATTTTTCTCTATAAATGCCTCCGTTTGCTGTATTTTGTTCTGTGCTCCTAAGATAACACCCTAAACCGTGCAGATATTTCAGCCAACTAAATTTTGCCTTCGTTTTTCGTCAAACAAAATGCCATCGTTGGATTTGGTTAAAAATCAATTGTCAACATGTCATATGAAACTGTTAGATTTCATTCATAAAACCAGTCAACCAGCCGAGGGGTTGTGTTGTATATTACAACAAAAACAAACCAAATCAAACAACCCACCCTCCCATCCATACATCTATTGGTATCAGAGTATTGTGGTGAGGATGGTAACAACAACTGCGCAAGACACGCACTATAAACAGTCAACCAAGCAACCATCTGTTGCACGTGTATCTCATATTGCACTTTAATATTGGGAACTAGTACAGCAAGATTATTTTTTCCTACTGTTCAGGGAAATCTTATAATAAACACTCTTTCAAAGTGGCGCTTTTATTTATTAGTATTAAATTTATGTCATTGTGTGTCATTAGCTTTATAGATTAATATGAAAAACTGATAGTAAAAGATACTTGGCACTTATGTATGATAATATAATACAACCATCCATCCATCCATATGGAACAAAGTATGTGTGTATATTTTTGTATATATTTTATGCAAATTATATATATAGATTTATTTAATACACATATTTTTTTATCGTTTTGTTAAAGGTATTTAATTTGATTATATGTACAATACTGGACGATTTATAGAAGAAATATTGTAGCAAAACTTTTATTTATTTACATGATAATAATATGATATGAATATAAGATTAATATATTAAATAATTCAAGCATTTGCTACTATGGCTGTCTGCCAATAAAAATTATAAATCTTTAAAAATGTAAAGTTTAATTGTAAAGAGGTTTGTATTGTTAATAATTTTTTTTTTTTTTTTTTTTTTTTTTTTGCGTAAATTTAGATCACCGGACCGGAGTTTACGAGCTATGAGCCTCTAAGGTTTTGATAATATCAATTTCTATACATATGTATACTGTATATATATATATGTACATATGTATAGAAATTATGTTAACACGTTTAAAAGTACGTTCAAATCATTAAATTAATTTAAATTCTAATTTATTTTTTATTGATACACCGGAAATTACAAAATATTTACATACAAACATTTATACATCGAGACCTATGTTCAACATACATAGAGAAGAAAATCCATAAACCCAACAGAAGGATGATATTAATACTAAATTATTAACGTTAAAAATAAAATTATTTTATTTCAAATGGGTCGGTAATCTTAATTTTTTCACAATCGACTTAGACTTATAATTTCTTATAATCAATCTACTGACCATCCTGAACTTATTGGAACTGATAAATTTTAAATATTAAGGGAAAATTTTCATTCAAACCAGAATGAGAACTTTATAAAATATTTTTGTTAAATTGCAATAGTTAAGGAATACTGGATGCAATTTTTTTGAATAAATTCATTCTTTCTTAAATATATAAATATATTATTTAAAATTAAATATATTTATTAAAAATTAAACTTTTATTAATTCGATGTATACATGTGGTGATTGTTAGTAAACAAATATGTTAATAAGTTCAAAAGAAAGCTTTAAATTTGAATATTATAATGTACGGCACTTATATACTTTATGATTAAAAAAAATGTTATATTATATTTATTATACATTTTTAACTAGAAAATTGTATAAACTAAACAATCCTCTGTGAAGCAAATTGGGATGACTATACCTACAATATTTTTTATTTATTTTTTACAAAAGATTCAGCATTTTTGCAATGTACTAAAAATGACTTCAATGTATGCAAATTATCATGTTTTATGATTGTTAAATTATCAAATATTTCAAAATGAGAAATTTTTTTCCATTCAAATATATGAAAAAACAACACAAATATGATGTTTCAAAAAAGGGGTATACATCATGATATATCATAGTATAACCCAACCTTATCTACTTAAGTACATATATTAATTCATATAAAAAAGCACACATTTATAACAATATTTTTTAAAAACAATTTATGATTTTTTTAACCATAATAAAAAGCTAACCCGATAAACCAAAGAACGATATGATCTTAGGTATCGATTATAATATCATATCGTATTGCTAATAAGGATATTACCATGACATATAAACTTCAAATAATTTGTTTGAAATAACATAAAAGAAACATAAAGATTTGGAAAAAATGAGAATTTTTTCAACAACATTAAAGCTGAGAATAAATGGAAATACAAATCATATATAATTGATAATATTTGCACAACAATATGTATGTCATGTATTATGTTTTTTTATGTTTCATATTTACTTAGGATTTTTTCTTTCTTATTTCAGCAGATTATGATTATTTATAATTATCTTTAGTAAAAGTATATAATTGCAAAAAATATATTTTATAGAAGTTTACTGCATTCACGAAATCATTCAGAACAAAATTTGGTACATGACGATTTCACTATCGTTATTTTTGAAAATTATGATACCAAAAACGATATCATAATTTTATGGAAAAACGATATTATAAGAAAAAAAGGTACACTTTAGTCCGTAAAACTATCATTATAGAATCAAGAACGATTATCACTAGTGATAATTTTTATCGCCTAGATGTTATCGTTTCGATATCGTTATAAAATCGTTTGGTTTATTGGGAACTCACATATAAGCATTTTTAGGTGGTTTTTAAAAAAGACTATGTAGTTAATTAACACTACTGTTCGCAAGACATTTTTCAGTCAGTCAAATTATGCACGTGGACACCATTTTTCACAAAACTAACCATTTAAAAGTGTGTTACTAATTAATAATAATTTTTATTTTAAATTGTTGTTCACTTTTGACTTCGGGTTTTTAACACGTATACTTGACCATAATATAGCATATTAAATTTGTTTGTATCATTTTAGTTTTTTTTTTTTTTTAGTCAAAATATATGTTCCAGTCAACCATATTAAAATATTTGGTATAAATTGACTACACCGATTCAACTGATATTTTGGATTCTTGTCATCATTGATAATACAGTGAGACCTCGATTATCCGTAATGGTCGGGACCGGAAGCATTCTGGATAATCAATTTTCCCGGTTAATTGAGTAAAAATTTTGAGTAATATTTTTAAAACATTTTTTATTTATATAATTCAATTATTCAGGTATTTAAGATAAATGTTTAAATAATATAAGGAAAAAATAATAATTTTGGAAAAAAAGTGAACAATACATAAGGGTTTTATTTTACATAGTTTCTTAAAAAATCATATAATGTTTGTTTCTTCTTTTTCAAATTCATATTTTCGTAAACTATCTTTTCATGAATGCAGTAAACTTGGATTTTACCTTGCTCTGACTCATATTATTCAAACGAGGGAATTCCTCTTTTTCGTTTTATTCACTTTGTGTTTGATTGTTCAAAAGCAATCGAAAAAAGTTATGCTTAGAATCCCGGATAATCGACGTTGCCGGTGTGTAATTCAATAGTGCATAAATCCGTACCGTATAAGTTATATTTATTTTTTTTTATATATATATATTTTTATTATAAGAATTTTTACTGTAATTTTTATAATTGTACTCAGGAATTTTCTTTTGTAATATATGTTTATTGGCCTTGGAAGGTTTTTTTATATTACTTGTTATGAAATAAATAAATAAATCAAGATTACCGAAACTATTGATTTTAAAATAATTTTGACACTGATTCAAGAGTACTTTTACTTGTGATATAAAAAATTTCGTCCGCTATTTCTCGGTTTATGAATTAAAGACGTTTAAATTTGAATATACATTTAAAAGCAATTACAAATACCTTTTTAATTACATATGTATATATAACACGACCATATTAATTAACTCCTTAGGAACAAAATTGACATTTTGCTGAAAAATTTTGGTATTTAAACATTTTCTTGATATTCGAAAAAAGTTTATTTAGCGAAGCCGGAGTTTGACATACCCAGAGGAGGAAGTCTTTAAGCCCTGCCTAAGGCCGGTACACAAAAAGAAAAACTTTGTTAACGTAAAAAAAATATATATATTTTAATAGTTCCGGTAATCTTGATTAGTTCCTATAATTTCTTCTGACGGCGTTATCCTACATTTCAATCATTTTAGTATTCCAAAAGAGTACAATTTTGACTTGAGTAGAATTTTACAATTTCTATTTTCCATCCCTGGGCTAAAAGCCAATAAATTTTATTCAGTGAAAACAAATTTGTTTTGTTTATATTTTTTGGCATCATGTGCACATAATCTCTGGAAAATGTCATCAAAAATAGACCACTAATTTAGCAATGATGCAGCAAAGCAACATAAAATCAATAATTTAATTTCATGATTAATAAAACACAATTAAATATTAATTGCAAAAGAAACTCACCCTCGTCCGAATCACTCATTTTTAATTTATCAAGAAAGCACTATATTACACTACTATTTCAATAAATTTTATTTTTCTACTGAAAATTATTGAAAAAATAATACATTTTTTATTATTAAAACAGATATTTCATCTATTTATTTTCACTTATTTTGCAGAAAAATCACGTACATATGTGAACAAAACAAAAAACAAACTTTTTATGAACAGTTGTATAACAATGTATACCTGGCAAAAAGTATTAAAGTACTCATTTTTGCAACCATTGTTGTGTAAAATTGTTGTTGGTAAAGTTTGTTATTTCAATTCCACAACATTCCCTAAGAAATAGTTTGATAAAAAAAAAGTTGAAAAAGTTTACTATAATATGTTAAATAAAACAACATATACATGGCAATACGAAAGCGAAAGGTAAATTTGTAAGAAGTACTATATATAGTTGCAGAGTATTCAACAAAAAGTGTTAATTACATATTTTTACTATATATAATGTTGCATTCCTAAAACCAATATCGTTCTTAGTTCCATCCATAGTTTTTTCTAAAGCCTCGTATATAATTTTAAATTGTTTTGTCACTTGACTTCAACAGGTTCAACAGGTTTCAATGTACTAAAAATTTCTTCCCCGTATTGAAATTAAAATGTTTTTGTGTGTTGAGAGAAATTATTTTCCCACTACCTAGAAGACAATTCTTATGAAGCAAATAGTGAAGTAAACCGCACATTATTTTGTCCGACATTATATAACAAATTATTATAGCGTTTATACACACTTCTTATATTATGTTCAGACATATTAGTTTATTACTTGTTTTTTTAAGAAACACAATAAGTTTAAGCATCTCTGTTCACATATAATTTTATTGTGTTTTTCCTTTTGGCCTATTTTTCGTTTGCCAAAATATTTTTACAAATTGTTGATTTAAATAAAAATTCCACACACAAACACTTTCTAATTCAAAAAATAAAATTTTTGGTACTCATTTACCTCCCTAACTCACTTAAAATCGTAAATATTTCCTATACTATTTATCCGATTGCAAAGATTAAGGTGTCAATTAAAAGCTCTTAAGGGTGCATAAAATAAAATTAATATAAAAGTTTCATAAACAGAACTTATTAAGTATTTTGTAATTTCTTGTGCAAAAAAAAAAAAAAAAAAAAAATTGTGGAAATAATTTTTTCTTAATACTCGGCCTTCGGCCGGGCGGAAGGAATTTTAACTCTGTGGTATGTCCAAAAGCGGCTTCGCTAACGTAATTCTTCCTTTTTACTCAACTTTTTTTATAAAAATTATTTTTTTAATGCGAGTTTCTTAGGGAAATTCGATTTTCAAAGCCCTATAACTTCCAAAATATTTAATTGCGCTGACAAATTTTTACATCAATATTTTCATCGATAAAAGTACTATCAATGGCGAAAAAAATCAAATAAATTGGAGCTGAGTTAGGGAGGTCTATTTATGCCAAAAATACAAAAATGTATGATATAAATCTTTTAGGAAATACTTATAAATAATGTTCAAACAAACGGTCTTCGGACCCCCCTATATCTAATGGGACACATTTGTGAACCAATGTTCAGCCGGCTAACAGCCGATTTTGAGCCGCCGCCGACAATTTTTAGCAAAGCCGCCGCCGCCGTTAAAATCGTTCGGCGCAGGTCTCTGGTAGACAAATAGAAAAATAAAAAATACGTGAAAAGAGGAAAAATCCACGAAAAAAGTTTATTATTCTTTTTTCCGCTAGAAAAAGTTATCAAAAATAGTGAAATTATATAGTAAAAATCAAGGTTTTCTCAGCAAATTCCATATTCAATATGAGTTTAAATAAATACCATAAAATTAAGCAACAAATTGTTAAGTAAAAAACAAGTCAGAAAAAATTCTTAGAAAACAGTGAGGTTGCGCTCTACTTGTTCATATTCAAGTCAGAAAAAAAGGAAAGGAGTTTAATTTCATTCTGTTGAACAAAATTTACCAACAAATCCATACACAAAGGATATAAAAAAATAATAATGTAAGTGTGATTTAATATCAAATAAACAAATATCATCATCCATCATAGAGTGAGTTGGAATATTTGTGATGTAGATTCCAAAAAATTGAAGATGAGTGTGTGTGTTTTTTTTTTTTCGTTATTTTGGGTGTCGCAAATTAAAACACATATTCATTATTTTGATACCACTATTCCATCTTCGTCAAATATGTTATAAAGAGACCAATCAATAATTTATTTGGAAGATCACAATATATGTTATTAGCTACAGAAATTTCATGCTACACAACTGACGAATAAATCATAACATTTACTGACCGATGTCCCGCTAGACAATTTATTAAGTAGAAGTCTTGCACCGTGGGATTTTTCTCTACTTCTAAAGGTTTAGTTGTAGACTTGAAAGTTTTTCAAGCAGTTGGAACTTCTCCAAGTTGTGCTTTTTGTAATGGACTATCAATGTATATCGGTTAGCTGAGTAGTTAGATACTATTGAAATTTACACTTAACACAAAAAAAGGGTAAAGTACCGCTTTTAGTAACCTACTGGGAATAGTCAAATAAAAATCATAAATATATTAACTGGTGAGAATTATATGGTTCTTTCTAACTTAACTTTTTTAGTTTTGGTATTTATTCTTAAAACCTTGCTTTTTAAAATTCCATATACTATACTAAAAAAAGTTTATATTAATTTATATTTATAAATTCCTATTGACTGAAATTCTGTTGTTAATTCTTTAAAAAAACATTTTTTGACATTTGTATTTCTTTATTTTACTTCTGTTCCTCGCTGTCGCAGCGCAAATTACTTCGTTTGAAGATGTCGATGTAAAATACAAGCAATTAGATAGTTCAAACAAAAAAATTCTAATGATCTGGGGTCCAAATACCTCTTAATTGTATTTAAAATGTACATGAATGGCGTTTTGAAGGGTTTGAAGCAGAAGCAGCAGCAGCGTATTTTTAGCACACATCTCATAGCCATTAGGAGTATATTATTGGCGCGGAAATTCATGAGACGGCAGCTCTGTTAAAAATGTCGCAGACATCATAAGGAAAATTATGAAAAATTTCTAAAAAAAATAACATTAAAATTTTAAATTTCAATAATATAATGAATTTACTAAAGGTTAACATTGAATTTACTAAAAGTTTGACCGAAATCGACGGCTGTTTTTAAGTCATGTTAAGCCGAAATTTTCACGGCGGCGGCGGCTTCTAAAAATAATCGGCGGCTCGGCTCAGCCACCCATAAATCTGGCTGGCGCAGTTCTCTGAGTATGGGTGCGACATAAAACTTTCTACGACAACGTTGAAATACACGACGTCAACAGCGCTGCTTAATCAAAGTACACTTACAAACGTAAAAGGGTTTTGTTTTATTCCATGGTTTTTTTTCTTTTTATGATTTACAAAAGAGGGTGTGGGGAATTTGTTTTTACTACAAGTCGTTATTATTGAAGAACTACTATTATTTTTATTTTTACGAACTAGTTTCTTTTAGCGCACATGCGGCATAAAGGATTTTTGTATTCGTAATTTTTTACAAGTTAGAGTATGTTAATATTTGTTCAACATACATACATATGTACATACTTTTTAGTAGAAGAACTTAATAAAATTATATGTCATTTCAAATTTCTAAAAATCTACGTTTGTTCATTCTATTAAAAGTTTTATAAATAATTGCACAAACAATTTTTTGTTTTAATTTGATGCGTTCCTATACATATGTATATTTTTGTTTTGAAGAAGTGTATAATATCGATGTTCCTAACAAAGAATACTGTTCCTACCTTAAATTCAAATTTACTTACTCTTGAGTTCCCATTTATCAAAATCTTTATCCTTACTTCATCCTTTAGCGAAAAGATTCTTTTTTATTATTATTTTTTTTTTTTTTGTTATTTATATTTGTCCCAAAGAAACAATATGAAATTTTGGTATCATAATGAATGGTTTTTTTGAGAGGCGCATACATTTCTGAAAAAAAGTGGGTCGAGTGTATTTAACATTTTTGGAGTTTTTGACAAAATTTATGTAAAACAATAAAACTTAGTCCTTTTTCATTACCTATTTTTGGCTTTTCTATTCTATAGATCCTTTTTGATACAAAAAATTCTCAGCAATAAAGATCATCAATATATATAGTATATATATATATATATATATATATATATATATATATATATATATATATATATATATATATATATATATATATATATATATATATTTTTTTTTTTTTTTTTTTTTTTTTTGTCCGCACTGAAAATCTAATATTTGAGACGATGTATCGTTATTTAAATAAGCTCAAAAACTCCGAAAATCTTTTAAAGAAGTGTATGAACAAGATTTTGACGCATTTCCTTTTAATAATCGAAGTTAAAGGTTTTGAAGTCGATAGAATTTGATGGTATAATAATACTTGAAGTATTTAATTAAGTTAAAAAGTTAAAAAATAATCGGCATAAATGCGTTCCATGAAGGAAATGTAAAATTAGTTTCTGATAGGATTTGGAGAGCAAACAATCAAGTTATTACATTGAATAAAAAAAACGCATACCTCCGCTTCCTAGCACTGCCTTCGTCTGGATTTATAGGACAAATAATTTTATAAGTAAACCTAATTTTAATTTTCTACGTCGTCTGGGAGCTTCAGAAAGCTCTGGAAAAAGAAAATAGTTGGGTTATCAAATCGAATAATCGAAAAATCGACTTTTTGTTGTTAAAAGTCGAAATCTTTTTGATTTGAAAATTGTTGATAAATCGACTTTATTGATGCCAAAAGTCGAAAATATCGAAAATCGAAAAAATTCTATTTAAAAGGAATAGTTTCTTAGCAGCTTTTATTTATATATTTATATATCATCAAACCGTTCGTATAGTAAATACATATTTTTGTGTGTAACCATCACTTTCATTGGATAGATTTGTATGTTAATCAATATATTTGATTCCGTTGTATTCATTTTTATTTTCAAAGTTTTTATAAGACAAATAACAAAAAATAGTCAAGAGTCAAAAAAAGTCGGAAAAAATTTAAAATGTTCGAAAAGTTGAAAATAGTCGGAAAAAGTCGAAAAGTCAACTATTCCAAAATTAAAAAAGTCGAAAAATCGACTATTTAAGAATTGAAAAAGTGGAAAAATCGAATCGTTGGGAGCTTCAGAAATTATACATATATTAATTCGCGTAACTCCGCCCCCTAATAGAAATTTCAAAATCTGGGTTTTTGTATACTATGAACGGTATTAAGGAGTGAGATCGAACAAATCTTAACACACATTTTGCCTCATAACTTTTTTCGGAATCAATATTCAAAATTTTTTTTGATCTAGTTATCATGGAAAAATACTTCAGTTATTATTTTAATAACAACCATGTTAATTTGTCCTTATTTTCATCAAAATAAGTGACGAAAAAGATTTACGTCCTACAAGATATTAAAAAATTTTAAAAAATCCAAATAGGTCTTACAAATAATTGGCCACAGAATTAAATGTCGTCCGTAAAACCGTTTCTAATGTTATTAAACAGTATCAGGAGAATTTGACTATTGATGTGAAACCTAGTTCGGTAAGAAAAAAGGACCACATGATATTGGGAAGGCCAGAAAATTGAAGGCATATTGAAAGGAACTCCAAACACATCTGGTAGAAAATCAGCTCAGTTTTCTCAGTGCTTCGACTATTTGGTGCGAAAATTTAAAGCTAATGGGAAAGTTGATAACATATAAAGTTAAAAAAATTCCAAACTGGAATTCTGCAAAAAAATTACAAGCCAAAAATAGGACTCGGAATTTAAAACCAAATTTCATACAAAAATACTCAAGCTGTATAATTGAAGAAGAAACGTAGGTGCTGTCAGAATCTTCGCAGCTTGTGTCTCAAAAATTTTTATTGCTAATGCTCGAAGCAATGTTGGAGATAAATTTAAGACCCAAAAGCAGCAAAAATTTCTTACAAAATTCATGGTATGACAAGCTTTTTGCAGTTGCGGCAAAACAGGAAAGTCATTTGATACATTCGGATCTATAAATACCAAAATATGCATAAAGGAATATTTGCAAAAAAGACTTCTTCTTTTCTTAAGAAAGCACAACGTGTCCATATATTTTTGGACCCATTTGGTATCATGTCACTACGGTAAGAAAGCTCTGGAGTGGTACCAAATCAATAACATAGTTTTAGTACCAAGAGAGTTCAATTTTCAAAATTGTCCATAGCTTAGACCAGTGGAGAGATATTGAGCTCTTGTGAAAAGTGAATTCAAGAGCACAAAAAGGTGTCCCAAAATACCGAAGATTTTAACAGAAGATGTGCACACTATTCCAAAAAAGTGACTGAAGCAACTATCAAATCTCCAAAGAAAGGGTTTTCAAAAATGGTCCACAATTTTATAATTAGTGGTTAGAACCATAAAAATTATATATTTCTGTGATCTGTGCTAAATTATCAAATGATTAAAAAAATAATGAAAACTCTAAGATCAACCGTTTCCAAGTTATTGAATATTATGTTATTTTTTTATTTTTTTTTATTTTGCTCTCCTGAAAAGTAGTTTAAAAACAAAAGACTTTTCGTCCGCACATCGAAGATACATACTTATATAAATTTTATTGCTATATTATTATGATTTCTTTTTAATTTTAGCAAATTATTTAATACATAAAAGCCAACGCCTTGCCGATTTTATATCAATAAAAAATGGCACCGTTGGCAGGCCCTTCATTTTCCATAGACACCTGGAAAAATGATCCACCAGATGTTGAACTTAAATGTTTTCTACCAAATGGAATATTTCTGACTCTGCACGTTCCCGCTACTGCCACAATTAGAGAAATAAAAACGGTAAATACACAATTAAGTAAAATTAACTATACAATACAAAAGAAAAACACCTTCATATCTCCCTACAGGAAATGGTTAAACAATCAAAAAATTATCCACTTCACAATCTTATCAAAGATGCTTGTGATTATGAGGTTAGTGGTATATCCGCCATTGCTCTGGTCGAGCCATTTACAGATGAAACAAAACGTTTGTGTGAAGTTCAGCCTTATTTTTGCCTTTTACGCTTAGGCGAACGTAGTGATACAACGGCAATTTCCAGCGATTATGAATTATCGAAATTGGTCAGTAATATGATTGGTAAATCATTCGAAGACTACAGTGCCCAACGCAGTCCCGAAGAGGATGATTTTCGTCGAAAAATGTCGCTACTTTGCGATGAAATTGAACTGGAACGTTCCAAATATACTTGGGCTGAGAAATTGCTATACGAACATCCATTACGTTTGGCAAACAATCCTGTTATGCCGGAGATAATTCGTACACGTTTTCGTAATTCAAATTTTTTAGTTGTTGTTAAGTTGGAAAATGATGAAACCTCATTCACGATCTCGGTCAGTGATCAGCATACACCAAGAACACTGGTCGACTTGGCCCTGTCGAAAGTTCGTAAATCTCAAATAAAAGTTAGCGATCGCGCATCAGATTATATACTTAAAGTGCGTGGTCGTGATGAGTACTTGTTTGGTGAATATCCCTTAATACAGTTTATTTACATACAGGTAAGTAAAACAGCACACGTAAACATTGCATTTTATATATATTCCATTATTATTATTATTTTCTTAAAATTAAAGGAAAGTCTTTCTGGTTCGGATGTTCCCAATGTAGTACTCAAACCTATACATACCTTACCTTCATATATTAGCTATAAACAGGAATTAAATGCTGCCCCTAAAAGACCACCAAAACCCGAAAGTCTACGCCATCAATCGAATGAAATGGTCAAGCGAAAGATAAAAAGTTCTTGGGAAATCGAAGAACATTTTCGTTTGCGATTACATCGCATTGACAACGTTAACTGTGATTTGGCGAGAGGTATTAAGGTGGGCGTCCATATCGGCCTATATCATGGTGAACACAAGCTGTGCGCTCAACATTCAGTCGATATTGCCAGCAGTAATAATCGATCATTTACCTTTGACAAGGACATAGTCTTAGATATTCCCATGCAAAACTTGCCACGTATGACTAGACTCTGTATGGTCATCTATGAAGTGACAAAAACATCACGCTCGAAGAAATCATCAAACACCAGCAAAGAGAATACAATTTTAAAAGATGGTAATGTAAATATCAATTCATTAGCATGGGTCAATACCACGCTGTTCGATTACAAACATCAATTGAAAACTGGCTGCTTAACACTACACACCTGGACGTATGCCGATGATATCCAGTCGGATGAGATATTTCATCCTTTAGGCACCATTGAACCAAATCCACGTAAAGATGAGTGTGCTGTGGTACAACTCACATTCCATAATTACGGTTATGATAACATACAGTATCCTTCGGAAGAGACTGTTTTACAATATGCCTCCAAATTAGCCGCTTGTAAAGAGCCCCTAAGTCGTGGTTCATCTCAAGATGCTGCGGCTACCGTTAGCAAAGTTCTATCACAGTATTCTCGTACTATTAATAAACTTTATGAAATGCACGATCAAGATCGCAATGATATATGGGAGAAGAGGTATTTAATAAATTATTTTATTAGAGTCAAATGTTTAAAAATTAATTCGTTTTCTTAGATACACTATTAAGCAAGATGAACCTGAAGAGCTTTCTATACTTTTACATTGTGTCAATTGGAATGAACGCGATGAAGTGGCTGAGATGTGGCATCTGCTTAAGGAATGGCCCACAATATCAGTAGAACGTTCTTTAGAGTTACTAGATTATGCTTATCCAGATCCAGCTGTTCGAAATTTTGCTATTCGTTGTCTAAAAAATTTAAGGTAACTAAATGATTTGCTATATCGTATAAATCAATTGTTAATATTTTACCTTATTTACACTGACAGGGACGAAGAGCTTCTACTGTATCTGCTACAATTGGTACAAGCCATGAAACATGAATCTTATTTAGATTGTGCACTCACCACCTTTGTCCTAGAAAGAGCTTTGCGCAATCAACGCATCGGTCACTATTTCTTTTGGCATTTACGTTCTGAAATGCAAACGCCTTCAATGCAAACACGTTTCGGTCTGTTGCTTGAAGCCTATCTCAAAGGTTGTAAACCGCATGTACCGCTGTTGCGCAAACAGTTGCATGTTTTGGAAAAACTAAAACATGGTTCGGTGCTGGCGAAAAAGGGCAGCAAAGAAAAAGTAAGAAATCTCTTGCAAGACTTTTTGCGAAATCAGCGAAATAGTGGTGTCTTCCAAAGCATACAGAATCCCTTAAATCCCAGTTTTCGCTGCAAGGGTGTTAAGCCGGAGAAATGTAAAGTTATGGACTCAAAAATGCGCCCATTATGGATAGTGTTTGAGAATGCGGATCAAAATTGTAATGATATTTATATAATATTCAAAAATGGTGATGACTTAAGACAGGATATGTTAACCTTACAAATGCTAAGAGTTATGGATCAATTATGGAAAAATGAAGGGTAAAATAAATTTTTTCTATCTGACTAATAATTTTGCAAAAATTTATTTGTGTGTATTTATGTTTAGTATGGATTTCCGTATGAATATTTACAACTGCATTAGTATGGAGCGTCGCTTGGGTATGATTGAAGTTGTACTCAATGCCGAAACTATTGCCAACATACAAAAGGAGAAAGGTATGTTTTCGGCTACATCACCCTTCAAAAAGGGTTCTTTGTATAGTTGGCTTAAGGAGTACAATAAAACTGAAGAAGAAATGAACAAAGCCGTCAAAGAATTTACCTTAAGTTGTGCCGGTTATTGTGTGGCCACTTATGTTTTAGGTGTAGCAGATCGTCATTCAGACAACATTATGGTTAAACGTAACGGCCAAGTAAGTTTTCTTATTTTGTTTTACTTTTTTTTTTTTTTTTTTCTCAATAAAATAAAACATTTTTAATTGATTTCAGCTTTTCCATATTGATTTCGGTCATATATTGGGTCATTTCAAAGAGAAATTTGGTGTACGACGAGAGCGTGTACCCTTTGTTTTGACTCATGATTTTGTTTATGTCATAAATAAAGGTCGAGCAGATCGTATGGCTGAAGAATTTCGTTTATTCCAAGATATGTGTGAAAAGGTAAGTTATGCACATATTAAAGATAAATATGTACGTTTCTATTTATTATTATTTTTTTATTTCAGGCATTTTTGGTTTTACGCAAACATGGCTGCCTTATACTTTCCTTATTTAGTATGATGATATCAACAGGACTGCCAGAATTATCATCAGAAAAGGATTTAAATTATTTAAAAGAGACTTTGGTAAGTTTTTCTCTTTTTTATTATATAATTAGAATAAAAATAAAAACAAATAATAAATAAAAATCTTTTTTTACAATAACATTTTTGTTTAACCTTTTTTAATTTTTACACATATTTAATGAAAAGAAAAATGTTGAAATATATTTATGAACAAAACGATTCGGGATATAAAACTCTTAAATGGATTTAAATTAAAAGTATATAATATATATTTTTTATTTTAGGTTTTAGAATATAGTCAAGAAAAAGCTGTTGAACATTTCCGTTCGAAATTTAGTGAGGCTTTAGCCAATTCATGGAAGACTTCACTTAACTGGGCTTCTCATAATTTCTCTAAAAATAATAAACAATAAAGGAAAAACAAGAGAGAGAAAATAATATATCCCATTTTTAAATCCCCTATCAATCAACCAACAATAAACACTGCATGATCATCTCGAAAAAACTAACAATAACAACACCAACAATTAACATCCTAAACGATCGACTATATTTACTATATTTACATACATAATTTGTACATTTAATTGTGCTTATATTAAAAAAAAAAAAAAAAAAAAACAACATTTTCGGTTTATGTTCTTTATTAATTTTTAATTATAATTATACATATATTTTTTTAATTTCATTCTTAATATTCTAATTTTGTTGAATATTTTTTTTTTTCGTTTATTAAATTTAATTGTTTTTCATTTGTAAAATTTCCTCATAGAAAAAATTAAAAAAAAACACAAAATTAATGTAATTATTTTGAGAAATAAAACAAATTAAAAACAAAAAAAAGAAAGAAACAAAAAAAAAAAAAAAAAAAAAACATGCATTAAATAAAAAAATACATTAAAAAGTGTTCAACACAAAACTTTAGACTTTAAAATAAAATAAATCAACTTCATTAAGAATTAAATAAAAATCACATTTTAATATTAAATACAAATAAATAAAAATTACGAAAATTACAATGAACTTATAATAAATTAAAATGAATAAAACTTTAATTATTAAACAAACAAAAAAAACACTATGGTATTATTTTATCATCGGGTGAAGATTTATTCAATGGCCGAAGTATAAATACATACTGCACGTATTCTGTTCTATATAAACTACATATTTTTTACAAAATTAAAAGATATACAGTAAAAGCTCGATTTGCACAACCACCTACTATTGCAACACCCCGGTAATTTATTATATTAAATGTAATCATACAACATACAGTTAGTACAATTAAAAAATAAAGTCTTACATAAGAAAAATTGTTGATAATACAAAATTAGATCCCAAAGTGAGTATCAAATATGAAAAATACATATTTTCTATAAAAGATTTTGAAACAAAGCAAAATTTTAAATTACATTTTATCTACAGTAAAATAATTCCTGCTCCTTTTAATTTTAATAGTGGATTAAGAATTTAAATAAATAAAAGCTTTCAAATAATAAATCAGTAGAATTACCTAGCGATAAGATTTACAATTAAGGTTATGTCTATCCGAATTAGGATAAATTTTCATATATTTACATTTGTTCACTTTTTTTAAAACTTTTTTATTAAAGTGCATCGATTTTTTAGTTCATATTTTTGCTTACTTACTCGAAAATTCATATTTTTAATATTTTTCTTAATAATCCATATAAACTTTCATATTTTTACATTTTTTCACTTTACAAAAAGCTGTCGAAATGTTAAACGAATATTAGCATTAAGAATTTTCTCATTTGTCTGTTCCAATTATGGATTTTCCTCCGAAACTATTACTAAAGGATTTGATTCTTTAAGTATTCAAATCGAATCCGTGGAAGGGCATATTGCTGAAAAAATAAAATTAACTTGAAAGCTTTCAAATAAAAAAATAATGGATTCTAGAATCCAAGTCGGATTTGTTTTTTATCGGAATTACAAACCAATATTGATTTCATTTCGTGTCATGAAACCGTATTGGTTTTGGTATTTTCGAATGTAAACAAAACCGATGTTCGAATCAGCTATTTCATATATTTGTTCGTTTGTTTACAATTTGTATATCAATTTTTTTTAGAAAATTTGTAAGCAATAGTGTTTTTGTTGAATTATTATTAAAAATTATTGAGTTTATATTAAAATATTATTTAAAAAATAAGTTACAATAAAATAAATAAAACTACATTTGCAGTTGTAGTATTTTTTGTTAGAAGAGGAATGCTCAAAGAAGGAGGCGAGAAGAATTTCAAGAGAATGTGGCAATATGCTTGTTAAGCTGCCGGAGATTGTAATTACATTTTTTATTCTGTGCATTTTAATATAAAGCTTCTTTGAAGATTCACAGTCCATTATCGGTTAAATAAAAACGATTTCCGTATGAATCTTGGCATTTCTAGCTGAATAAAATTCCGCCAATGTTGTAACTAGTAGCTTTGCATTTGTTATCTAAACGCGAATAAGAAATCAGTTAGAAAAGACTCTACAGTCCAGTTATTCAGCCAATTGGATTCTAGAGTAGGCTTTTTAAGCAGTGAAACACATTTCAATGATATACATATTTTGCAATAAACCTTATAATTGTGGAGTTTTTATTTTTATTTTTAAGTGTTTTCTTACAGTAAATAAAAAATATTATTTTCCTTTTATAAAATATCTATGAATTTACTTACATTTTTCCAAAATATTAAAAAAACAGAAGCTTGTTAATGAAATCCGACAGCTGTTAGCTGCTTGGTTTGTTTCCAATATAAAAACCGATAAAATTGGATTCTGTGACACCTAAAACCGACACTAATTTAGATTCGAACATAAAACCGATAATATTGGAATTCATGACACCAAAGTAATTTTTCTGTTGTTTTTAAATCCAATTCCGACAACAATTGGATTCTATGACAGCCCTGATTCAAAATTTCACTTAATTATTCACTTAATTATTTTAAGTTCAGATCTCTCCTTCTGAACTGCTCCAATAACATCTCTTGACGTGGGAGGATAATTTTCTTTGTATAAAAATGTTTTCGCCAAAATAGACAATCGTTTACGTTTGACAACGTAGTAAAAAATGTTCGTTATTAAAAATAAAAGTCTAAAATAAAATTGGTTAAGATCGGTCCATTATTTCTGCAATCTTGGCAGACTTCCAGCTATAGAAACCGGATGCAGAATTCTACATTTTCGGACACTTAGGGCAGTATAATGTGCAATTTGTAGCGTTTATGCTATTTTTCTTTTTTATTCATCTTTTCCTGTTAAATACACTATTCCATTTTCAATTTAAGCACTTATTTTTGAATTTTTTTATAATATTAATCTTGTTCTAATAAGTGAAGAAAATATATTTAAAATGGATACTTATAAATTAGATTTATTAAAAGTCACACGTAGAATGACAAATTACAGAAGGCTATGAAAAATTATAAAAATTATAAATTAAACTTGTTAAACATTATCGTTGTTCTTTGTCTTTAATTAGAAATATAACATTAAGTACAAAAGTAGAAGAATGGACATTAACCATGTTTATTTAAAATATTTTACTTTTTACTAAATTGTTATTATATATTAAATTATACAAAATTAAAAATATCGAGCCTTGACCGCGAAAATATCGTAACCGACAACATTTTCGAAATCGAAATGTTTTGATGAAAATCTATAATTTAGAATCATTTACATCATCTGTAAGAATTTCATCATAGCATTGTCTCCAGTAAAAAATGTTCTACAGAACAAATTTATACGTGTGAAGAGAGTAATTTTTTGTTTCTGAGCGAATGAAAAGAGTTGGACTTCTAGTTGTTTTCTATGCTTTTAACTCAATTAATTAAGATCAGATTTTTGGAAATGATACTTTTTATCAATCTTTTCATGTATATTATAAAAATTATATATTTGAGGAGTGTCCGGTATTTTATTCAGCTTTGGCACGAACCACAAGAATTCGTTTCTAAGAATTAACTCCAAGTCTATGGTATGAAATGTATGTCAAATACTGATTTCCGCATATTTTGAAATAAATAAATTTAAAAAATATATATCAGCTTTTTGTTTCCTATACTTCAGTACTTACTTGTAACCGATAATGTAACTAGTTACTATTTATTTTACTAATAATGACTTCTGTAATACTTTAAAATTAATGAGTTATTGAATAGCTACAAAGTAATTAGTTCTTGTAATGACATCTAAGTATTGACTTTCTGAAATGCCTAACTGTAATAATATAGAGTAATTAGTTTCCTCTAATGACATCACCGTGTTAAAATAATGAGTTATTAATCTAATGTGTAAGCAGTGATGAGCCATTATATTAGCTTCTTATCTTATTACATAGAAAGCAAAGTTTTTGCTGCGATATTATTTAAAACTTATTCCCGAAAAAACGATTCGCCCCACAGTGTGCTAAGATGTTAAATAAAAGTCAAAAGTTATTTTATTTTTTTATATATTTATATTTTATATATATTTTTAAAATACATAAACATATACGTATATTTCTTTCTCGACATTTATCAATATAAGCAAAATGTTTTTTCTTTTGTCTGTTTTAATCATTACAACTATAAATATATGTATATAATTTTTTTTTAATTTTAATATAAAATAAATTTAGATTAAAAACTAGATGTTTTTTTGCTTTGCCATTTTAATAAACTTTTATTTTTATTTGTTTTATAATTAAATTAAATATAACATTAGCAATTATTACATTATGAAACCTAATTAAATTGAAAATTAAAGGAATACACTACATATTTTAACTAAAAGTATAAGAAAAAATACATATTTAGATTATAATAAAATAGAAATAAATATAAACATAACTGATAGTTTATATTTAGCTAAATAAAAATAAAAAATATTATGTTACAAAAATTATAATTAAGATTAAGGATAAAATATAATTAATAAAACTTATATACTTAACATGTACATGTAATTATTACTTTAGAAAATATAAAATATTTACGGAATTATGCAAACAACATTATACAAACTATAGGTTTATAGGGCTGAATGATGAGAAGTGAAAGAAATTTTTAAAATAAATCTATGTATGTAATTGAAATGATATTTGAAATTTAATTATTAAAAGTAAATAATAAACATATGTAAGAGTAAATAAATATACATACATAAAATGCGTTGAATTAATTTTTGTTTCAATTGAAATATTACATATTGTGTGAAAAAATTATTAATATTAATAAATATATATTTATTTTTATTTATACATTTATCGTATGTAGATTTCTAGTAGTCTTTCAATGTTAAAAATATTTGGTCACAATAATATTAAAAAAAAAAATTGAATTGTTTTTAATAAATTAAGTTAAAACAAACTTTAATTAATATTAGTTTTTTTTTTTAATCTGAAAAGTATTTTTAGCTTTAAGATTTTCTGGTCAAATTTGATGTCTTTTAAAACTGGTCTAAGAAAACTTTGGATTTATTTGTAAATAAGTGTTTGATTTACAGTAATATTTTAGCAATTATTTAAATAATAAATCTGTAATTGACAGGAAATTATTTCAACATAGAAAGACTCATTATTAGTGTGAACAATTATTATTATTTTTTTTTTTAATTTTTGTCTTTTTTATAAAAATACTGTACATTTTTAATTTTAATAAAGAAAAATAATTGTATTAATATATATAGACGTTTTAAACGATATCTTTTTCTTAAATTTGGATTTAAATTTGTTTAATAGTTTTTTTTTTTTATTGTATATAAATTTTCAATTCTTTTTTGTTTTTATAAATATTTTTTCTTTATTTATATATATATTTTTTATAGGAATTTTGTTTTTTTCTTTTTCATCTTTTTTTTAGTTTTAGTAATAAAATGTTTCATGTAACACTGCATTTTGTCTTAATATTTTTGGGAATTTACTTTGAGGTGCCTGTTCAATAATAAATACATAGTGTTATATACTTTTTTTTTGTACATTTAAAGTCCTTGATTAATTTTTTTAATAGATGTGTCATAAGATCTTTTAGTATTTTACAAATAAAAATAAAAAATTTTGAAAATTTGCAAAGGAAACTAAAATAATAAATTTGTTATAACAAAAACATTTTCTCAAAAATCATTTATGCACAATGATTTTAGGGAGAAGTTTTTATAAAAAATTAAAACAAGTGAAGCGAAAAAAAAAAAAAAAAAATATTCGATTATTTGTGAATATAGATAGACTCTCAGTAGGTCCTCTGTATTGTACGAAAAAATTCGATGACTTCCACACACATTTTTTCGACTCAATATTGACAGACAAAATCATTGATGATTCGAATATTTTTTTTTTTTTTTTTAAATAATAAAATTTTAATTTATACAAATTAAATTTTATATCCTTACAACAAAAAATTGTCTCAAAAATCATATTTGTATTCTGATTATTGAGAGAAGATTTTGTTATAGAAAAAAATACAAAATTCATTAGGAATTGTTAAATTCAAATTGATTTCTATAATTTTTAAGAAATTTAGTTTTTTTTAATTAGTCTTTATTAATAATGAAAAAAAAAATAGATTCTTTAAGCCAATTCAAAGCAATGTTACATATTGTATTATAATGTATTTTATATTTCATTACGACAAACACTTCAAAAACCTTATGTCAATTAATATAAAATTTCTCCATTTTATTTAAAAATATTTAATATTTTTAATTGTTGTTTCTTAAAAATTAATTGTTTTCCCTTTTGTACTGCAAGAACACATTGTCTTCTTTTTCTTAAGAATTTATTATAAAATGACATTTTTAAAGAAAATGGTGAGAAATACGAAAAACATTTATGTTAAACATATGTATGTACATATGAAAATTACCATAAATATTTTTGTGCATGTATTAATTTAATATGAAATACGAAAAATACAACTGATATGCTACTGCTTTGAATTGGTTTTTTGTACTATAAAAGTAAACTTGTGCAAATTGTATCAAGGTAATTTAAAATTAATTATATAGAACAAATATTTGATAAAATAAACATAAAATAATATATATATTTTATATATATATTTTAATTTATTTACATAAAATAAATTAAACAAACACATTTACTTTATCAAATGTCTGTTCATTACTGTAGTTTTATTTTGACATTTCCTAGGAAAAAAATTATTGGATTTTCATATATTTCCAGAATGTAGATTGTTCTGATTTTCTTCCAAATTGCCACTATCTGCAATTCTAAAACTAATTATTTTAAAATTAGTTCTAAAATTGTTCCTGGGTCATCAAAAATATTAACGTTTGTAATTCTTTAATTGTAGAATTTTAAAAATACCTGCGTTTAAATAGTGTGTCACAAAACTATTTAAGAAAGTAACATTATTATATTTTATTTATTTATTTATTTTTATTTATACTTTCAAAATGTGTAAAATATCATATTAAAACTTTTTTTAATTTCAATTTATAGTGTGGTTCCCATCATGATATAAAAAGGAAGGTAGTTTCACTTTCCCATAATTAATCTTCTGACGTTTATGGGAATTATGGTATATCGTGTTACCATACTTCTACTCATAATCTCACTTGTTTAAATTTGTTTATTAAATTAAAAAGAAAACATTAAAAATATTTAAGATAAAAATAAAGTTGTAAAATTTTATTTAGTTTTAACGTTTTGTGAACAAATGAACATACACTAACAGAAGGTAACATCAGCCGGGAACATCACACTTATCCTCGAAAGTGTGCAATTGCACCCAAGGAAGTCGATTTTAATGCGTGCTAATTCATTTTATCCCAAATCGAACAATATGGACGTGGATAGCTTGTGACTCCAGTAAGTCAAGTCGTACCAGTGTATATGCCCATTTTAAAATTTGTTAAAATGTACATATATGGTACCGATTAACTAATTGATGAAAAATCAAACAATGATTTTCACTAAAGCTAATTTGGACCAGGTTTTGATTTTTACATTCCACATTTTTGTAGCATTTGTGCAAACAGTTTGTAAATAAGGTAAAATAAAAATTATAATCCTTGAGCGTTACAATTTTTTTTTTTTAATTACTAATTTTTTACTTTCTGTTTTGTAATATATTTAAATATAAATTACACATTATATGCAATAATTTTCATAATTTTCAACTTCAGAAAAATCCGATAAACTTCAAATTACGTTTTGTGAGAGAGGCGTGGAACTACCTTGTTTTTTATATCATGGTTCCAATCTTAATAAATTTTGAATGTATTATTTACATACCTACATATCTGTGGAATTTCGAGAAAACAACTTATCTTAAATTTTGTCAGGGAGCTAAAGACACTGTTTAAAAAAACTTTGGAAAGTTTAATTTTTGTGAGCTGTATATTCAAAGCTAGCCATTTTAAAAATACATCAATTAGTTTAAACGATGCGTCTTCAAAATGCACATTATACGATAAAAAAATTGCAAATTTTTATTTTATTTTAATTCTCTGATCTTTTTTATTAATTTGTAATACAAATAAGGCCAAAGTGTATCAACAGAAAACAATATTTAATATTTTTAACAATAATTTTTATAATTAATATGTATACTACAATTGAACGAAAGAAATGTTCTTTTTGGAATTTGGACTTAAGATCTCGACATAAGTTGTTTTGTCAAAAGTTTACATATAAGTATTGAAAGTAAAATTCATGGCTGGAATATAATCTAAATAATAGCTCTGTTTTAGTATTTGTCAGTTTTGCAAATATTATTAGTCAAAATTTACAGGAAATCATTCCCGTACTAAGAATTTATATTTTGTTGTTTTTCAGACAATTTCTGTCTAATTCTGACTAAAACCTGTATTAATATTTGTTTATGCGATGAAATTTTATTTTCTAAGTCTGAGTTCACACACAGCAATTTATATTGCTGCAATTTCCACATTTTAAATATTTTTGTCATGATTTTTGTAATTCAATGAAATTGTTGTTTAGTTTTTTATTTTTTGTATCCATTTAAAACAAAAATAAAAATATTTATGAAAATAAAAAAAATTATGATAAAAAAAAGAAAAAAATATTAATATATATATATATATATATATATATATATATATATATATATATATATATATATATATATATATATATATATATATATATATATATATTTTTAACACCAAAATAACAAAAATTTATTTTTTTAAGTATTACATAAATTTTGTTTAAAAAGTGTTTACAGTTCAAAATGTTACAAATGTATTTAAATAGTAGTTTTGTAAGACATCTCAAAACGGTATCGATAAGCATTTCTTTGCATTATTTTCAAGATTTTTTAATTTTTCTGCAAATATTTATGTATATAATATATGAATTTTGTGTATATTTCAAAATTGTTGCGCCTGCGCGTTTTTCAAAATTTTATTGTTACATAATTGTTTTGGTTAAAAATATAATAATATATTAAAGATAAATAATATAATACATTAACTGAAATTTTGTGATTTATGCTTTTGTTTTTATTTTTAGTGAAAAATAAATTTTGTAAATATTTATATATTTTTCGTATGTCAAAATAGTTTCTTTTTGTAGTCAAGTATTTTTGTAATGTTTCTTTTATTTTTACAAAAAAGGCACGTTGATTTTGTTTGTTTTAATTATTAGTATAAATATGGAAAATTGTAAAATGCAGTGGTTTTATTTTTGTTATTTGTTTTGCATATAAATTCAGTCTATTTAATATAAAAAATATAAAGAATGTATATATTTTGTATACAATGTTTTATATTTAATTTTGTATTTGAGATTCATTTAATTCGTACAGCAAAAAACTAAGGAATCTTTCTTTTTTATTAGAATAATTAAAACAAAAACCTAAACGCAATAAAAAATTAAAGTCTTTATATTTATTTTCAATACATATGTATATAGTTATAAAAAATATTTATATATATATATATATATTTTTTTTTTTTTTTGCAGTTGTATAACTCTGTAAATAATTTCGGTGTTTTTTTGTTTTGTTTTATGATTCATTATTTTTTAATTTAATACATATATTTCCCTCATACTCCTTGCAAACGCGTTTAAAAATCTCTATGAAATTATGTTTAAACTTATTCAAAAAAACTAATATCTTAAAAGTGTAAACAAAGTAAAATACATATTGTATATATATATTTTTTTAATATTTTGTTTTATATAAGTATATTAAATAAACACTTACTTATAGTTTATTTTATTGTTTTCTAATAGGGAGAAATGGAAACCGTATATTCAATGTTTTGATAAATTTAATGGTACATCTGAAAAAAAAGAAAATATATAATATATAATATATAAATATGTTAGAAGTGTAAAAAATAGCAGTAAAAAAATCAATTATACCACATTATCATAGTTATAAAAGTAATAAAACATACTTTCATCAAATATGTAGAAATGGTAGTAAATTTTTTAAAAATTATGTTTTTTTTTTTTAATGGTACTTTAATGAAATTTTTTTTTATGGTAAATTTTTGAAAAATGTTTATTTTTCCCAGCAAAATATTTCAGAGAGTAGCTTTAAGTTATGAATTTCATATTCTAAAAATGTTCTTTTTAGCAACATATGTTAAAAAATTATATCATTTATATAATATTTGTATGTAAGCATTGTATATTATAAATGTATGTATGCTAAAGTGTATTAAACTGTTTCACTAATGAAAAGGTATACTTTCACATAATACCTAAGTGTTTCTCAAAACGCACATAATACCTAAGTGTTTCTCACTTCCGTCCTATGACAACCACGTGTTAAATTCATTGATGTTTCACCAGAAATGAAACTACTTCAGGTTCAGTAACATCAATGATTTTACTGTTTAAATTGTTAAATTTCACTTTCATTAGTGAATTGATTATTTTCCTTTACTTATGAAAACATGTAAATATGTATATTTTAACTCACCTGAACTTTGTTCATCCTTATTGCTAATGGTATACATAGAGTTTCCCGAAGGCCCAGTCGATGGTGATAAACCATGCGCTGTTAACCCACCCCCGCCGACTCCCTCCGCTGATGAAGACGATGATGATGTGCTGGAGGAGAAATTATGCTTTGATGATTTTGAATCAGTTGTATCAGTCATTGAAGATGCTGCAGACAATGCTGCCGCTGCGGCTGTTGCAGGGACTAAACCTGCTGTTGTTTGCATTGTTGGTACTGCATGCTGAATGCCATGTAAACTGCTATTTGCCATGGAATTAAACATAGAACTAGGATGTGTTAATGCATTTGATGGATGATGCGGAGGAGTAGCTGTGCTACCGAAACCAGCGGCAGCAGCAGCAGCTGCTAATGCAGCTGCATTGCCTACACCATTATATTGAAAACTGTGACCATATGGTGGCGACAAACGAGCAGCAGCTCCTGCTGCAGCAGCTGCCGACAACATGGCTGGATGTCGGGCTTGTATTAGAGCTGGATTTACAGCAGCTGCTGCTGCACTTTGATAATGTTGCATCCACATTTGTGGATGACGCATTGCTGCCAATGTCGAGATGTAGGGATGATAATACGGCGAGCCTACAACGGCTGGAATGTATGAAGCAGCAGCTGCTGCAGCAGCAGCAGCTACCGAGGCATTTGCCGAAGAAGGCGACATTGCAGATGAGGGATGATTTGATCCAACAGCATTTGAAGTATGTGGACTGTTGCTACTGTTAGATGGCTGTGCATATAAATAAGAATATGGATGTATTGGAGATCCTGCCAAATTTGGATTACCTGGGGAGCTTCTTTGCATTATATGCTGTGGCTGTTGATGCTGCTGATGTTGCTGATGAGATGTGTTACTGTTAACCGGCGTTCTTCTTTCACTCGTCATCTGTTCGTCACTGCGGCTGTCAGTGGTCGTTATTGGTGAGGAGCAATTACTGTTATTGTGATTTTGAGTTGCTGACGTGGGCGAAGCAAATTGTCTTCGTATTGATGCAGTCTTTTTTGGTACAGTACGAGGTGTAGTTTCACGTGGCGATGCCGTAGTTGATCGTTGTGGCGATAAATCTCCCTTTTGTGAGCTTGGAATGTTATGTGTTGTACTGGTTGATGATGTCGATGTTGGCGTTGTTGCCCTAAATGCCGACGGATGATGACGTGGTGAACGCGAACTCGACGTAGACGCATTCGCTGATGATGCATTAGGTGAAAGAGCGCTAGGACCGGACAGTGGCGGCACGTAATGTGGTGACATCATATATGGTGAATAGTATGTTTGTGGCTGATGGTGATAATGTTGTTGTTGCTGCAGATGATGCGGCGGCTGTTGTTGATGCTGCAAATGATGATTAGTAGACGATGCTGTAGTATCTATACCACTATTGCTGGCATATCTCATCTTATTAAAAGCATTATGAGCAGTATCAGGTGTTGATCTGGGAGATCGACGCCCACTATAATCAGTATACCCTCCATTGCCGCCACTATTAATAGGACTTTTTGAATGAGTCTCCCGCATCGGTGAACTATATGGTGGAGATCTTTTTGATTTTGTTGCTGAATTTGAGGGTGATTTACCACCGCCCATCATATTGTTACCTTCAGGAGATTTCGGTGAATTATTTGAATGCGAATTTGAAGGAAATGATGCTGAATGATAAGGAGAATAAGCCAATGAACTACTGGTAATAGTTGCAGGCAAGTCCGTAGATTTTTTACTAGCTGACGATTGTGCAGTTGATGACGAAGATGTAGATAAACCACCTCCCAAAAGTGAATGTATACTATATGAGCTATATAGTTTTGTAGGTGCCGTAGAAGGGGCACTGCTAGCTGTTGATTTTGGTGTATTTCCTAAATTTGGGTGCGTATTAAAATTCATTGTTTTGTTGCTAGAAGATGTACTTGAGGTCGAAGATATTGTATTTGAGTTGTTTGCTGGCGTCGGTGTATTTGTAGTGTTACCTTTTGCTCGACTGCGTTTACCTCCAGCAGCACCTCCTGTAGTACTGTCCTCCAATGATACCTTTTCAAATTCTCGTAATATTCGTTTACGTGGCGATACGTGTTGTTGATGGTATTCGACTAGACGTGAAGCAGCTGTATTAGAAGGTGGTGAAACTTTGGAATTTTGATTTTTGGTTCCTCCAGGTGTTAAACCACTGCTGGTTGAGGATGTAGAAGATGACATTGATGTGGGTGTTGTTGCAAATGATGCAACAAGTGCTGATGTTTGATTAGATGTCTTAAATTGATGGGCAGTTGCTGCTAAGCGTGATGTCGATGCATCCATTAATTTTTGTACGATTGTTGCGAGCTTGGCTCTTGTTTTATAATTTTCATGCTTTTTAAGTCTTTTTTCTTCATCTCCTGTTTTAAATTTCTCCCCTTGTTGTGTTGCTGCAATATTTAAGTGTTGTTCTTTTTGTTGTTGAGGCACATCATTCAAGATATTTCCATTCATAGATGTGGTTGAGTTCGCCTCCTCTTCATTGGCATAGTCACTGGTATTCATTTTCTCAACTTGATCAATTTCTTTAGTTGTCTCATTCGGAACTATTGGAATTATTTCGGCCTTCTCACTATCATCAACTTTGCAAGGTGATGATAGTTTCGTCATTTCAACATCAACATCTTGTATTTCTTCTAAGGTTTCCTGTTCACTTTTGATAATTGTTTTATTATCAGAACTATTGTCATTCCCTTCCTTGGCGCCATTATTCTTATTTTCGCCGTCGTCAATTTCAGTTTTAACTTCCTCCGTGCTACATGACTTAATACTCTTTGCATCTCTCCCCTGCTTATCATCCTCCGTTTCCTTGTTATCATCAATCTTATTCGTCTTTTCAATATCTTCTTTTGATTCCACCTCATTTTTGTTGTCGAGAGTAGATTTATCTACTTGCTGTTGATCGTTGGCTGTCGTTTGTTGCTGAATGTTCTTTTTACCCTTTAATTCAAAGATTGAACCATTCTCGAGTGTTTTCGTATCATGCGGTTTTCTACGTTTTCTGTGCGACAACAAAAGAGCTTGTGTTGTGAGTTTGTGATATGCGGGCCTACGATAAAATAGCGTCAATTCTTTTGACACATTTTTTCGTGGCGCCGCTTGTTTCCAACAATGATCTCTTTGCCATGGTGACGATTGTAACGAACTGTTGTCATCAGAAACTATGAGAAAATAAACAAAAATCACAAGACATTCAAAACTATAATGCTCACTTATACTTACAACTTAAAGAGTTGGAACATTCGTTCTTTGGATATGATCCACCACCAACTACAGCCGCAGGTGATGCGTTCAAAGGTGATGGTATTGTTGCAGCAGATGTAGATGCTGTCGCTGATGGTGTCACTGTAGACGATGTTGCTGCCGAAGGCGTTCGAAAAATTTTGCGAGGCACTGAAACCCATCCTCCTTTTTCGCCATCTTTGGATCGAGCTAACTCCAGTATAAATTTACCATCTTAAACATTTTTGAAAAGAAAAATTTAATACACATTAAAATTTCATCTAATTATATCGATAGCCCATATTAAAAATCCTCTATCTCCTGAAAACATAAGTTTACTTATCTTATTTCTCAAGTATTTTAAAAATGTTATTAAACAATGGGTATAATACGTACATATATTATAATTTTTTTCTAATATTATATAACATTTGCTATTTTAAAGATAGATAGATTGCTGTATATTTTTAAAATATTAAAATTGGCTACATAATTTTAGAATCGGACCAAGAGGAATGGAACTCTCATATAAAGCAAATATGTATTATTTACATATATATATGAACTATTGCAGCAAAAGCCTTAAAATACATGGACTTGCAATGGACTAAATGATCTCTGAGTGGAAGCATACTACCTAATACCCTGAGATGAAAATACGGTAGGCAGCTTTTTGAGAATAGTGTTAGTCCCCGTTCAGGATAGATCTTATTTATCACATATTTAAGAAACTATTACTATTACAATAGTGATGAAAATAGATGGGGTAGGTTTAAAGAGGAAAATAAACGCACCTTATTAAACCGATTTTAAATTATTTTCCATATATAAATTAGTAAGAATATGATTAATATTATAAAAAAAATTACTTGCACTTAAAAATATACATTTTTAATATAGGAGAATTAAAGTTATTAAATATATACCTATATATTTTTTATATATGTACATATTTAATTAAAAAAAAAGGATCTGAATAAATATAATTTTTAATTTATTTAATTATTTACTTATGTATATTATTGTTTATTTTGTTATATTAAATTATTAGTTTTGTTGTATTAACTTTTATTAGGCTTGGTTAGGTAAATTGAAGTCAAATAAGTTTAATTTATATTTAAAAAAAGTTTCCAAGAAATATTTTAAAACATTTAAAATCATTAGTTCGACAACTATGTAGTGTAATCGGAACCTCATCAGATTCTTTAATAACATCTTTAGAACTAGTGGTGCCGCAACCAATTTTGGTACTCATGGAGTAGAACCTTATAGTTATACTAAATTGGTTTTAGGTAATGTTTTTGAGAACTAGTGCACAAGAACTAATTATGTATAATTTCTGCATCACTTCTCTGAACAATTTACAAAATAAAATCCAAAAATTAAAAAAACCTGGAAGTGACAATTTGAAACAAAAATCATTGGTTGTAACGCCAAAGTACAATAAGTAAAGGCTATTTTCATGCGTCCTGGAACTAGTTGTAGACTAAAATTTTTTTTCTGGGTTGATAAAAATATTTAAAAAAAAATTGTAGTTTTAGTTTGAAATTTGTATAATAGATCATTAAATAAATTAGAAGCGTAATTTCATGAAAGTTTAAGATATAACGCTTAGAATATACTCCCTCGATATTGGCTTTTTAACATTTTTGTATGTTTGTCTTGTGTCTATTGTATGATTTCCGCGCATTTCTTAAAATCCTAGAATTATCCTTTTGCAATTTTTTTTTTTTATTTTTATATTAAGGTATTCATTCACCTCAGCAAATAAATAGAATAAATTTTGAACAACTTACTTTGCAAGGGTCTAGCAAAGATGCAATTTCTAAGGTGAATACCTTTATTATGAAAACACGTTGTCTATTGTACGTTTAACATAATAAGGACAAGATTTTTTTAACAAAATACATAGTTAAAATTTGTTTTATAAGCTTTCATATTTAACTTGTTAAAATTATTTACTTGTATTGATCAATACTGAACATCTTTAGTTTTTAACTTTTTTGTTAATAATAAATAATATATATATTTTTGTTGTAAAAATTTTAATTTTAATCTGTAAGTTGACTGAATCAGCTAAAGAACTAATTAATTCAAGAAAAAAAGTAAAAAGTAGAAACTCAAAATAAAAAATTACCTTTAAAGAACTGTAAACGTCCACCAAAACCACCAACTCCACCGACCGCAGCATTTTTATGATTATTAACATTAGACGTTTGATTATGATGTTGATAATGATGTTGTGATATCGGAGGCCTGCCAATATCAGAGCGATTAGAATGAGAATGAATATGGTTATTGTTAAGAAATTTATGTTGACCGGCGTTAGAGGTGCTGCTGCCACTGCTACTGTTGATATTATTAGCGGAAGCAGATAAATTAATAACGGAGGATGATGAAGATGATGGCGATAAAGATGCATTATTGTTATTACTATTGGAATTTATGGTATAATCAATAATACCCGTGTCCATGGAAGAGGACATTGTGTTCTTACAGCTGTTAGTTTTATATGGTTTTGTAAAATGTGTTGCTGTTGTCGCTGTAGCTGTTCCAACTGTCGGTGGCGTAGATGTTGCTGAAGTTGCTTGTACGCCGCCAGTGTTAACCAATAGTCCATTGTTTAATGTTTGATTTGGAGATTTGCAGGAGGATGAGGATGTGGAACAGGAAGTTGAAGTAGAAGATGAGAATGGAGGAGCAGCTAAACGTTTCTGATTAGTGGCATTTACAGCAGCAGCGGCAGCTGCTATAGCCACTAATTGGGCATGGGCAGCTGCAGCAGCCGTTTTCACGTTGGAAGCGTCTAGCGCTGGTGTATCCGAAGCAATGGGAGATGATGCAGATGTTGCTAAATTACTCTTTCCTGACAGAGAGGAGGAGGTATTATTAGCTGTTGGTAAATTGTGAAAATTCGCAGCAGCTGTCAGTAAAGTGGCTGTAGCAGTAGCAACAGCAGCGGCTGCAGCAGCATTGGTGCCATTTAAACCATTCTTCAAAAGAATTTTAGCTGCTTCAGCAATAATCAAGTCACTGTTATTGTTATTATTTTTGTTACTACTACTGCACGAAGAAGAAGAAGAATCTTTTAAGGAATCCTTTAAATTTGAAACTGATGTTGATGATGTGGATGTTGTCGCAATCTTATTCTCAACAGTGCTATTATTTGTTTTATTACTGTTGCTATTGTTTTTGTTAGCTTTAGTACGCTCATCTGTCATTGCTGATGGCGTATTATTGCTGTTATTGTTGATACTGACATTTTGCTGAAGTTGTTGTTGCTGCTGCTGTTGATAAAGTTCTTCTTGTTGCTGCTGTTGTTGTGCAACATTTTGTAGAATTTTATTTTTTAATGTTTTTGCTTTACGTTTCTCTACAAAGTGTGACAGAGGAGATGAATGTGGAGGATGTTGTTGTTGATGATGATGCTGATGCTTTTCTTTTGAATTTGGCGTTGTCGTTGTAGAAGTCGTCGTAGAGTTGTTGTTGGTGGTTTCGTTTTGCAAAATTTTCATGACATCGTCAATAATAATTTACATGTGACAGCAGATAATTAATTTATTAGTTTTGCATTAATAAAATCCTTAAAAAATCAAGATAAAAATCACAATCACTGTCTACTCATACAATAAACTGAAAACATGTGAGAAGAGATGTTTTGTTTTTGTCTGTTCTCATTACTTTTTTATTTTAATTTTCTTTTTACACTTTATTTTATTGTAAAATTTTCTATTATTTCTTTTGAAATTCTTTTATTTAATTTATATGTGTATATATATAGATTTTTTAATTAAATGTTCTTATATTTTTCTTCTGTGTTTTTATTTTTCTTTTATTTGTATTGCAAATTTTCTTTTAATTTGTCTCTCTTTTTGTTTTTACTCTTTGGCAATTTTATTTTCTTGTATTATTCTTTTGGAAATCTTTCGAGGAAAACCACACTGTAATTTTTTTAATAGACTTTAAACACTTGTTTGACTTTTGCAATATTAAATAAAATATATTCGTTGGAATGCAATTTATTTATGTTTATTATACACTAAAATTATGGATTATAAATAACATTTTGTTTTTTATATGTATTTTCTTGTTATAATTTACTTTTATTCGTTAAATTTGTCGTTGTCGTTTGTTTTCCCCACTTGTGTTACACTATGTGCTAGTTAGTAGTCTATTCAGAAGAATTAACATTTTTAGCAACCGCCTTGAATGTTGCTTTTCAATGAGTGTATTTTATAGGTAGTGTTTCTAATAAACTATTGTGAAGTTTTTTACTCTTTTAATGTTAATAACATTCTAGTTAACGTTGTGGAGGGCATGCTTGCCAGACTTGGCGACTTCAAAAACGTTTTGGGGAGAGAAAAATTTGTGTAAAATGTACAATTATTCTTCTTAGTAGATTATAGACATCTATGAATTTTTGACGTTTTAAAATTTAAAAAAATTCAATACCAAACCCAAATCAAATATCTGGCCGAAGATAACAAGTTTTATAAATTTAAATTCTTGAAAAAAAAAAAAACTATTACTAATCTCAAATTTTTAATTTTTATAAACAAATATAAATTAAAAATTTTATCTGAAATACAATTTAAAATTTGTGCTGAAGTTATAAAATATCGTCACCAGAAACAAAAAACAATTTGAAAACGCAAAAGGCCGTAACCACAATTTTAATTTTTTTTTTTTTTTTTTGCTTTAAAAATAATCAATTAACCAAAATTTGTTAATCGTTCATTTAAAACAATTTTTTTCTTAAATACAACAAATTTTACAACTGTTTCGTTTATGAAATTATTATTGGTGTCAGTTTTGAAGATATGAACATGAAATTCTTTTTATATATAGTTTAGGTCAGGGCATTATAATACAATAAAAAACTAACAACAGATTTTTCAGTGGTTACGGCTTTTTGTATTTTAGGTGACGATATGTAAGTTGTTACTATGAATGAAAAACTGATTCTAGTTTTAAGAGATAAATTAAAGTATTTGGTTAAATTTTGCACTTTTTAGGGCATTTTTGATTTCCTGCAAATTTTTCTTTGAATATAAATTTAATAACATATTCCTTCCATAAATAAAAAAATATATCATGAAAACTAATTTGTGACCAAATATAACTTTTTTTACAACTCTTATTATCGATAAAAATTTTCTAAGTGGCTCAATAACTTTTATGTTTCGAAATTTATTTTTTTTTTACGTTAGAACCTACTGCCGTGGTTATTCGTATTTTTTATGTTGAGTGAACAGTTATTTATAAGAAATTGTTTTCCAGTATTTTTTTTACGTTGATGGATAACAAATATTTTTGCAATATACATATGTATATATTTACGTTGTTTATAAGTTATATTTTTCAATATACATAGGTTTAATTATATGGAAGTTCATGTTTGGAATTTTGAGTTATAACTTCGTTGTGATGAGTTACACATGTTGTGTATGCGTTATAATTGTGATATCAATAACAATAATATCAAATTATTCGCTACAGTAAGTAAAACCAATCTTAAGAAACAGATTTCATATGAGAATTTCAGCTCCCCTTACATCAAAATTAATTCTCATCTACTCTGATCAATAAGTTTATTCGTAAACTTTAAATTTTGTAAACGAATTTTGATTTTGTATAATTCTTTCGAAGCTTTAAATTATTGACTGTAAATATTTTTTTTTTTTTTTTTTAGTAAATTATGGTCAATATATAGAATTAATAATATAATTGAAAACAAAAAATTACATGATAGGAGTGGTTAAATCGTGACCACGACTGATGTACCAAAAAAATCTTATAAGGAAAAAGTTTATATTTTTTAAACATTAATTAAAATACGAGTAAAGATGTTTTGTCTAGAGTCCACAGATATATATTTAATATTTTTTTTTTTTTTTTTTTGTAAATTTAATAAACAATCAAAAAATATACAAACTTTCATGTCTAGTTATATCGAAAATTTATGTAATATTAATTAATTCATATTACTAAAAAGAATTTAACCCAACAATGGGAAAACAAAAATAAATAAAATTAAAAAGTGGCAACTCCTTGTAAGAAATATGAGAGTAAAGAATTTCTTAGTTCTCTTTATTAATAGATTATGTTTTTTACTTTTTATTTTCATCTTTCAAAGTTAACATCAACATACAACAATAACAATACTCTGTTGTCATTAACACACAAAATGGCAGTTGAGTTGTTTCAATCATGTTGTTGGTGGGTCATGTTGGATTGATGGATTTTTATTTTATTATTATTTTAGAATATTGAGTTATTTGATCTTCTTTAAGTACCACACCAATGTTACTGCTACTCATATACACACATATGTATGTACATATGTGTGTACGTATCTACAAACGCAGAAACTCCAACTTAAGCCATACATAGATACAGATGCTTATACATATACATACATATGTATGTATGTACAAACATGTACACTGGTGTATGTATCGTAATCGTAAGTATAAAATAAAATGAGTAACAATAATAACAATATTAACAGCAGCAAACAGCAATAACATTTAAACAGTAGTCAGTATATATTTCTTTTATTTTTTTATTCTCCTTTTTTATTTTCATTGGGTGTGAATGAACTGAAACTGCATTGCACACTGACTGACTGAATTATATTGCATTTAAAGCTTTGCAAGAAAGAAATGAAAAATACAACATCAGCAAAAGAAATACATACATAAATATGCACATACATATGTACATATATTTATGTATATACCCAGCAGGCTATTTAGTGACAATTGACCATTTTTTAACGGTAAATTTAACTACTATCTAGCTACTTGGCCCACTCTTATTAGACTTAATCAGACGCCAATGAACATGATGGTAATTACCACTATACTGACTGACTGACAAAAACATTACAATAATTGTGTATGCACATAAGTGCCATTTTGTAGTTGTCGTGGTGGCAATTGTCATTTTACTGCCCTTTGGTAGGTTGCAATATAGTAGATAAAGTAACTAGTTCGGAACAGCCACCAAAAACTGCTGGGTATGTACGTATGAATGTAGAAATACATAAATGTATGTAGGTTTGTACAAATATGTACAAACACACAAGCGAGCTCATGTGCATTAGGGTGGTAACTTTTTACACTTTCGAGATGCAATCGTGATCTTACATAGACTATAAATTTCTCCGAAAACATAAAAAATAAATACAAAGTTTTGGATTGATTGAAAAGTATTTAGAGATGCTTCAAAGACTAATCGGACTTTGTCAAAAATTTCAACAATTACATACAGGTACCGCCGGTACCGTTGTAATTATACATATTTTGCGCTTTACCCTATTGATGTGCTCTAAATAGTCAATGCGGTAGGGTCTCAAAAGTTAGATAAAAGGAGGGATAATTTTTGAAAAATATTTTTTATTTTTTTACGTGGATCATTTATATGGAATAACACGAATTGTTTCGTGAACTTAATTTTTTGTTATTTAATTTATTTAAGAAAAAATATTTACTTTTTGAAGTTTATACAGAAAATTTCAATTTTTTTATTTGATAGTTTTTGCAACATTTTTATCGTTGCATCGATTTCTGTAAACATAACACGTAGAATAAATTTTGCACAACTTACTTTTAATTTCTGAGGTGAATACCTTTAAAATGTTTTATTAATATATTAATATTATATAATAAAGCAAAACTGAAAATTATCAACTGTATCAAAATTTGATTTTCCATTTTTTATTATACGAATCACATAAAAATGTTATTGTTCTTCCATGAGCTTACCTATCTAATACTAGATAGATCATTAAAAAGATTGTTTCTACAAATTTAACTAATGCTATTCGGCCAAGCTTAAAAGCTACGTCCTATTGCATTCGAAATTGGAAGATCAATAGAAAATAGTTTAGATAAAATCAATTAATCTGTTTTTAAATCTTTAATCTTGTTTCTAAAAGAAAAGAAAAAAAATTATTTGGATTTCTTATCTTTATTTTTTATAAAATCAAATTTGAAAATCATCCCATGAAGCATAAAAAAATTGTATTCAAAACGTCAAAATATGCTCTAAAAGGATTAAATATGTTCTAAAAATATGCACTAAAAATCACTAAATGACAAAAAATTACAATATTCACAAATTGATGCCAAAATGCTACTTTTTCTGCAACGGATAAATATTTTATCATTGGCTTTGTTGAACGTACAAGAAAAAATTGCAATTGAATATATTTGTGGTTTACCTGGTAATAACAAACTTGCATAAAATATATTTTCCAATAATATAAATAATTTATTTTAAAAATTGTGGTTTTTGGTATAAAGAAAAATTTGCTCGGAAGGTTTTATTTTAATAACTCAGTACATTGTGATTTCGCCTTTAATATTTACCAGAATTAAAAATATTTAAATAAACTTAAATATTTAATATTTTTATACGCCCCATGCGCGAAATAATTAACTCAAACAATTTGTAAATTTGTTTGTTTATGCGTCAATCATGAATTCATGAAATTTTACACACAGATAATAGTAGTGCCGGATGTAGTTATAGGATATGTTAGATCTCGATTGGATGTTACGCCTACTTTTAAAGAGCGGATAGATTCAAGGGGAGTAGTAAATATTTACTATCATCTAATAAGGGGTAGCGAAGCGCCACGGGAAAAGCTAGTATCTGTATAAATAGATTTTAATATTCACATCATAAAATCTCTTAACTCTTTTTATCCATTGTTTTAAATAGATTGTAAAAAAAAAAAAAATCTTTTAAATTCTTGCTATTAATGACAATCCCGAAAATCTCGTCATTTTTCAGGATTACAAAATCGCGAATCTCAGAATTTATTGAAAAAATACCGGTATTTAAAATTAAAAGTTTTGGCATCAATACATATCAAAAAATGAACGTAGCGCAACATAAATTAAAACATTTACAAACCATTTTCAAAAATATTAAAAAGATCGTCATCAATGTGACTTTTATCACAACTGACCTTTTTCATATGTATTTATTATTTATGCAATTTTTCGTTCATTACAATATCACAATTAAATTTTAAATTATTAATTTTACATGAAAATTTGTGTTTGAATTTATTCATTGAAATTAGAAAATAAATTTATAATTTAACAAAATTAAATAAATATTTATAAAAGTTTTTATTTTCTGTTCAAAATCATTTTAATAGATGCCATGTTAGCGTTTTTAGTTAAGGATTTTCACCTTTTTTTATCTTTTTGGTTAAAAATTATATTTTAATGAATCAACTTTTAATTTAATGTTATTAACAAATAATATTTAATATTAATAACATTTTACTTTTATTTTGTTAACAAAAAGAATAAAATTACTATGTTTTTATTTTTTTAAACATAGATTAGCGTTTTTTAAACTTTGTTGTTTACAAACAAAAACCTGCAAATTCCATAAACGAAAAAGTTGTAAAATTTGTTCCATTTAAGAAAAATTGGTTCGAAGAATGTTTTATGCTTTATCTATTTACGCTTTAAGTGAACGATTAAAAAATTTCACATAATTGCTTAATTTTAAAGCAAAAAATTGAAAATTGCGGTTACGGTCTTTTGCATTTTCATAAAGGTTGTTTTTTGTTTCTGGTGTAAAATATGAAAGTGTGGTTAGGGCCTTTTGCATTTTAGGTGACGATATGTACATATTAATTTTTGTATAAGAACTTTTTAAGTTTTTTTTTTTTTTTTTTTATAAAAAATTTTTTAAAATTATCTATTGGAAAATATATGTATTTTTATATAAAATTTGCTGTACATTTATCCTTTTGTGAAATTTACTGTAAAAATATCGTATTAATTTTCTATAAAAATATTTTGGAGACATCAAGCTAAAATATTTGGATACGAGGCAACATTGACATTACGCAACATTTATAAGTAAGGAGGAAATAATTAAATTCAAAACAAACATAATAATAAATTTGTTTAGTGTGACCTTCACGTCTGGTCATTTCAAACATTATTTCCAATAATGTTTAAAATGTTGGAATTTTAACAAAAATTTCAAAAATCTGACAAATATTGAAGAATTTTTTGAAAATTATTTAGTATTTACAAAAGAACTAATTTACTTTTTTTTTTATTTAGAATCTGCGTATAAAGAGTGAGTTCCTTATTTACAAATAACTTTATTCGCAAATAAGAAGAACTGAGAGAGAACTAAGTAATGTAATAGAGAATTTTGAATAAAAATAACATTTAAATTTTCATGATTAAATTTACCCTTAATTTCTAAACAGAAATTACAATTAAAATAACAATAACAATGAAAACCCACACATCATATCTATCCAACTTCACTTCCAGCCAAAAGAGTACGTACAAAACAACAACAAGATGATGAATAAAAAGGTCGATTGGTCGGTCGGTACTACACCAACATACATCTGGTTAGATTTTTTCTTTTTGATATTGTACATGCTCTTATAATAGTGATATCGTTGTTGTTTTTTTTTTTTGTGTTGAATAAACTCAAAGGCAGAAAATATAACATCTCAACTTTAAACCAGAGCTGCCAAGTCATTAGTATAACAAATATTACGGATATATTTTTAATAATCATAAATATATATTTATTTTATTTATTCAGTAATGATAGATTTTGTTGGAAAATAAGTAAGAATTGTCGAATTATTATTTTTCCCTTAGAAAAAAACTTCAAACATTTTCACGAAAATAAAATTAAATTGAAAATATTTTTATTAGAAAAATATTTTATGTTTTGCATAATATGGAAATTATATTTTTACAGCTAAATTTAGTGGAATCGCGAAAAATAAAAGAGGATAAAATAAAGAAACCAATATCAGCCCGGATTTAAAGGGGAATTGTCTTCGGATTACAAAAGTTTCGTATTACATATAAAATGATTTGGAGCAGGATTAACTTTAGTTTATTATGGTTATTTTATTAATTTTTGATAAAATATTTAGAATATTATACATTCATCCAATCTTAACAGATATATATGTATATGTTCTACAATATATTGCTAAATTATCGCGCTGCTTAAATTTAACGATATCATTACTAATATCTTTGTTTTCAAAAATTATGATATCGTTTACGAGTGTACCTTTTAGAAAGCAACCTATATCATTTTAGAATTATAAATGATATCATTCTCGGGCTTCTATATCACCGAAATGATATCGTAGTGATATCATTACGATATCATTTGGTTTTTTGGGAGTTTACGAAGTAGTTTACACATTAGGGGTTTTCATGCAATCAAATAAATGCCTCGTATAGCTCATAAAGTGTACAAATATATAAGCTCGTAAATAATTTGTCAAACTTTGTTTAAAAAATTATTTACACAATTAATAAATATTTACGCTTCATTTTCAATGCGTAAACGACTTCGTAAACTTTTATTTTTTTAAATCAATTTTGAAAACAAATAAACAATTTTATTATTGAATTTCTGGATGTTCAAAACAAAAATAAATAAGAAACAAATCATTAAAAATTTGGATACATATTCTATTTGGTGAAATTAATCAAGCAAAAACAATATATGCAAGTAATTTACAAGGGGTGTTCATGTAACACGTGAGTATATAGTATAAATTTACAAATTGTTTAAATATATTCGTTTGAATGAAAACCCTTATTGAAATTGAGGCGAACAAAGTTTGACAAATTGTTAACGAGCTTATATATTTATACAGTTTACGAGCTATACAAAGCATTTATTTGATTGTATGAAAACCCCTATTGACATATAAATTGAATAAAATGGAATTGAACATTTAAATAGAACAAGATTCCTGCGTCATTCTTGAAATTTTTTATACACCCTTAAAATTTGAAGTTATCGATAAAAAAGGAGTTTTTACGACTTGACGGAATATTTTTTTTTATTACCATTTTACTATTTTTTTACTGTTTAAATAAAAGAGAAATCGAGTCTTCATATTTTTTACATTTTCATTTGTTTACATTTTATGAACTCTGAAATATTGAAGTATTTACTCGAACAAAATATAAAATGAATATAAAATAATTTTAAAATCCATTTTCTTACAAATGCCTAACATATTTTTAATAATTTATCGATTTTAACAAAAAAAAAAAAAAAAGATCTTAGATTGTGCGTAAAGCATAACATAAAGCAAATTTATAATAAATATAGGGTTTCATTTATAATATGTAAAAATGCCGATGAAGCTAAAGAATTTAAATAAAAAGTAAAAAAAATAAAACATATGTACATATGCAGAACATTATGTTGGTATTATCATTTATATGAATTTTTGCACTTTATGATTTCTGTAAGTAAATATATGGGAACTATGGTACTGTGGATTCTACTTATATTAAAATTATTTGAGTAAACTATTAAATGAATACTAACATATTTGTGATATTTATGAACGATAAAGTATAAACAGGTTTACGTTAATCTATATAATTAATAGACAAACCCGATTAAAAAGATATCTTCTCATAGATTTGCACAATATAAATTTTTTTAAAATCCGTTCAGTATTTGAAAAGTTATAAGCGGTAAAAGTTATTACTAAAGCGTGAATTAGTTGGTTGTTTATGTGACGTTTCCTCCCGCGAAGGAAACAGCTGATCGTTTATTTTGCTTATATTGTAATGCTAACAATTATTGAAGCTTGACGTTGATGTGATATGATGTCTGATTCTGTTGGAAACAGAATTTTCTGGCGTTGTTCCGTGACAGTTATTAGCACTGTTGCAAAACAATCACTTTTTTCTTACAAAAAAACAAATACTTAACGAAATAAAAAAGAAAAACCACTAAATAAACGAAGAAATAAATGAACAAAAATAATTAAATACACAAACAATTAAATAGATAAATATTTGGCATGTTTAATTTCAGTCAAAGTTGCATTTTTAGGTTTTTTCTAGCAAATAAGTTATTGTAACTCTGTGTTTTTTCTAACAAATGGCAAAAACATATGTCACGTTATTAATTTTGGATAATTGCACAAAATTCTTCCCGTAAATAAACGGGACATCAACATCACATAAACAACCAACTAACCCGGCCTTAATACGTATACCAAAACTCACATATACATGCTATATGTATTTTGTATAAATAAAACAAAGAAAAGAGATTCTCAAATTATTTAACTATTTTATTTCTCATTTATACAACTCTCTCATTCAAAGCAGTCTCTGTTGTTATATTTTTTTTTATAAAAACAAACTGGACAAGTTGTAATGAAATAACAACAGTGTTGTTTTTACACTTTTAATTGCGAGAGTGGTAAGAAGAGCGAGATAAATAAATTAAAAAAATGTAATACTTTGAATTGCTTTGTTTATTTTTGGAGTCGAATGCATTATGAGAAACAAAGTAAAAAATGTAAATAACAAATACACATTTTTATGTAAAATTATTTACTTGCGTTATCAAAATAAAATATAACAGTTTTAATACTTTGAATTGCTTTATTTATATTTTTTTGTATTATGAAAAACACATTTTTATGCAAAATTAATTATTTTACTTGCGATTTCTGATTGTTAAAAAAATTATAAATCGGTTAAAAATATAGAATGGAATAAAATTGTCAAATTAAAAAATATTATTAATATGAAAAAAATCCAAAAATGGAGTTATACAGGCCTGTCACAGACCTGATAATCGTCATTTCTTCTTTAAATAGTTTCAAGAGTTAATTGACGTATTTAACCATGATTTTTATATTAGTTATTTTTTACCAAATTTTCGCTGTTTTTTTTTAGAAAAATCATTATAACATTTTAAAATTGGTTAAAAAATATTTGAAAAGTATTTATTTATTACTTAATTAGTTGCAATCGTTAAATTTGACTCCCAAATTTTTTTATTAGAATGTTAATAAGCATGTTGTATTTTTGTAAAATATTTATATACTATAATTTATTTTATTCACCTTAAACTTTTTATTTCAATACTCTCGTATAACATTAAATCTCTATTCCGTAAGGATATTAGTATAGGGTTGAAATAGTGGATTGAAAAATCCATCTGTACCTGTACTTTGTGCGCTCTATGCACAAGGTTTACATCGTTAGATCGATTTACAAAACGATTCTGATTCGATTTGTATACTTTGAGTTTTGGATATTTTTTCTGTGCGTTACAAAATCCACAAACGTATATTAGCTCAACCGTCAAGTTGTAATACAAGTTTTTTATCAATAATCTCAGATTTCGAGGGTGTATCGAAAATTCAAAATGTTCGGCATAAATAGACCACCCTGATTCAGCTCCGATTTATTTGACTTTTTTGCCATTGATAGTACTTTTAACGGTGAAAATTTGAGAGCAATTAAAAAAGTTGGGTAAAAAGGAAGAATTACGTTAACGAAGTCGCTTTTGGACACACCACATAGTTAAAATCCCTTCCACCTGGCCGAAGGCCGGCTATTAAGAAAAGTTATTTCTACAATTTTTTTTTTTTTTGCACAAGAAATTACAAAATACTTAAAAATTTATAGTAATACAAAGCCTTCAAGGCCAAAATATAAATATGTATTACACAGTAATAATAATCCTGAGTTTTAGATATAGATAATATAAAAACTTAAAACTATTACAATATAAAAATGTTTAATTATATCTAAAAAAAATACATATTTGGCTCCCCAGCCATAAAAAATTCAAATTATATAATCATTAGTAACCAAAAAAAGACAGAACAATATATGTCCAGCAGCAGTAATAAAATATATAAATCCGGATAATCAAATGATACTTTTATATTATTTTTATTTTATTTTTGTAAATGCAACCTTAAGAGGTTTTAATTGACACCTTAATCTTTGCAATCGGATTAATAGTATAGGAAATATTTACGATTTTAAGTGAGTTAGGGAGGTAAATGAGTACCAAATTTTCTATTCAACAATAGCTACATCCCACACACTAGGTCATTTCAAAGGTATATACAACTTTTTGCACTTTGTCACATAGTGTATTTTTTAAACTTCATGGTAACCCTATACACTACTATTTTTCTTTCGTTAATATTATATGAACGTTCACAAATATACATAACTGAAAATGCAGCCGCCGTGTGGCAAAACGAATAAAGAACTTACTTCTGTAGTGAATAAAAAAACACATAAGTAAAATAACAACATTAAACGAATAAAACACCGTAAGAGAGAAAGAGATGCAATTAAGAGTAAAGTAAATTGAATGTTAACTATAAAGTGGTATGGTGTAGAAAGGAAAAATACAATTGGGAGCAAATAAAATATGAACAAATGCATTAGCACCCCTTCCTTCTTCCTTCCGCCTTTGAGGAACACACAAAAAAACAAACTCATATAAAAAACACACAAAAAGTTGTTGGTGTATAATATAAGTATATATTTGCCTTTTATGTTGTTGTAATGGATTTCCTGTCTAATTACTTTGAAGAGAAAATTTTTATTATATTTTGTGGTACAAAATACTAGACGGAAAAATTTTGTAACGGTTTTATTGGCATTCAATTGTAAAAAAACAAAAATTATTTTTATTTCATTCTTATCTATGGAATTATCTGTTAAGTCGATGTTTATTTTTTTCGTTTAATTTTATTTAACAAAAATACATGCCATGATTTTATTAAAGAGTATTTAAAATAATATTTTTAAAGAGTGTTGTTTAGCTAAGAAATCACTCTCTTTTATGTTTTCTTTAACCAATCAACCACATACAGGAAAAGCAAACGTCAACGTTTTTTTTAATTTTTTTTGTAATTTTTTTTTATTTTAATACTTTTTACTTGCAATAAATATAACTAACACCTTGCACTTTTTTTATTTCACATATTAGATTTACTTTTTTATCGAAACCATTATTTTATTTTTTTGTATTTAAACAATATAATTTTTTATTTCTTCTTTCAATTCATTTACACACACACACAATAAAATAAAACCAACAAAAAATTGTAAAGTCGCGTACGAGTTTAACATAGAAGAGGAAGAAGCAGCAGAGCACAAAATACAATGAAAAATTTCTAATCACCAATTATCCCATCATGTCTTTTACATTTTTTCGATGGAAATTTTACACTTTTCTTTAATATTTTTGTTTAATTTGTATCTACACTATTTATATTTTATGTTTTTTGTAAAATTGTTTATTAAAAATCGTTTAAAATTATAATAAAAACTGAAAAATGCAGAGCGCAGCGTAAAAAGTGCTAGCAGACACGAACACGACAACGTACGAAAAAAAAATCTCACATTAGCGTTGCCGTATCTTGGCAATTGGAGACTGCGCTGCATTCGGCGTGCAGCCAAGGGAATTTTCTCACGCGGTTACAACAACAACTCGTGAGAAATTTCCCATGAGCGTGGGAAAATTGGGATTTTTCTTTGTTATTTGTTGTTGGGTTTGGTGTTTTGTTCAGTGTTGCCAGGGGTAGCTTGAAAAAAGTTACAGTTTTGTATCAAAAAAGTACAATTTTGGTCATTAAGTTACATTTTGCATTTTTTAAATCAATTTTATATAATAAGCATTTTCAATTCGATATTTTAGAGAAAATAATACAAAAATACTTATATATATTGCATAAAATATTTTTTGGATGTTTTGTATTCAACTAGTTAAAAAAATCTAAATTTTCTCTTCTCACGAATTTTTAAATGAAAGTACTAAAATTCCTATATCTAACAACATCAGATCGTCTTAGTATCGAGGAGCGCTCATTAACTACATTCCGCCAGTAAAGCTCTCTCGACGATAAAACTTTTTAAATAAGAAAATTAATTTAATAAATATTTTTCCGTGAAACTAGGGCCATCTGTGGTTATTTCTTTAATTTCAAGTAGTTTTATGATTTTTTGTGACGATCTGCAATCTTTACATAGAAAGATAATCATGTAATATTTTACACAACAGGGATGTCAAAGTTGTTACAATTGTACTATTTGTTGGTGGGTCAAGTCGTACCTTTGTACTTTTCAGGTACAATGACGAATTTTAATCTTATTTGAATCAAAATTTCAAAATTAATAATGCCAACTGGTTTTAAGAAGCATCCGATTAGTTAGGATTTGGCACTATAATTATTCTTGATTTATTATTCAGTCTCAGCTTTGAAAAATATAAATAACAATGGAGTCTCACAGACTCCTAAATATTCAGCAAAAACTTAGATAATATCATCCCTAGAGGAAAGAGAACCGGTTCAAAACTTGTCACGTGACAGGTTCTCAGGGATAGTGACCGGTTCTAGTTCGGGAACTTTATATGAGAAGAACCTGTCACTTTTACATGGGGTTGTCATTGGAGGTGGCTAATTAGTACCATGGGACAGGACACATGAATGGTCCAAAAGAATAAGTTCAAATTTTAAAAAAATTTTTCTCTTTAAATTTTTTTTATTTTTTTCTAATTTATTTTATTAAATTACTATTCATTTTAAAATTTTTGGTTAATGTTGATGGCAGCACCCCGAATCGAACCCAAGTTCTTCTGACGTATCTTACGCTTTATAGTCTTCAATTCTAACTACTCACCCACTGATTGTTACTGCGCGCAAGTTGCTAATTGCGCATGCCATTTTAATGGCATCTAACATGACTATATTCATAACTATTTGAGAAGAAAAGAAACTATTTTTTGATCTAATAGACATACTTAAAAAATAAAATAATTCAAACAGATAAATTTACATAATTCGTAAATTTATACGTTATACTCACGTGTTACATGAACGCCTCTTGCAAATTGTTGTGTATTCCTTTGAGATTCTTGAATTTATTTGGCAAACAAAATGTGTTTCCAGATATTTTTACTTTTAAATTTTGTTTTACTTTCGATTTGAATATTAAAAAATGAAAAAATAAATTTAATTTCTTCTTTCAAATTTTAGTATTCAAAAATACAAGTTTACGAACTCATTTACACATTGAAATTGAAGCGTAAACATTTATAAATTGTGTAAATATTTTGTCAAACAAAGTTTGACAAATATTTTACGAGCTTGTATATTTATACAGTTTATGAGCTATATGATGCATTTATTTAATTATATGAAAACCCCTAATGTTTGATATTAAAAAAAACATTTATTCAGCAAAACCGGTGTTCGACATACCTAGAAGTCGGCCGAGGCCCGCTAAGGGGAAAAATCTTTATTAAGGCGGAAAAAATATAATTTCAACTGTGCTAGTAATCTTGATTTATTCCAATATTGGTACAGTATATAAATTAATATTAAATTGATCACTACATTAAATTTATTTAGTTAGAAGTGTTTTTAGTAAGTTTATTAATGACCATTAAACTTATCCCGCGATCCAAATCATATATAATATTTTAAGAAAAAAGTATTGGAACAGGACAATAAAAATGCATTCATATTTTGAGATTGCTTTCGTCTATGGGTAAAAATTCAAGTCATATTCTACAGCTACAATATTTTCTTCAATTTTAAGTCGAATGATGATAAAAATTAAAACCTATTAATATAATATGATCGAATCGGTCAGACATTAATACAATTGATAAAGAAGTCACTACATCCTTGAAAACATTTCAAAATTTCCAAAATGTAAAGGATTTCGCGGAAAGACAAGGTTCTCAATAAAACTCACTATAAACGAACATAATTTCAATGGTGAAGTGAAGAATTATTAAATTTTTTTACTGAAAGTTCAAAAAACAATTTGAAAATAATACATCCCCTATTGCTATTCTTCTTTATTTTTACTTACTGTACTTAATCAAATCAAACCCGATTTAATATTTTTATATTTATTAATTTTATTTAAAAATAGATCAACATTTTTATCTCTAACACATATTTTATATGTCGTTTATAATTTTCTTTTTAAGCCACATAGTGGAAATTTGCTTTAATAATAAAATATACAAATGTATATAAATTGCGTTATAGATTATTTTTTATTCATGTTGATATTCGGCGTAAAGACATTGAGGCGGTTTTTTATTTACAAAAAAAAAAGATACATATGTATAGTATTTGTTAAACAAATTGTTAACAAAGTATTTAAAATTGCCTAAAAAAAATTTTAAATTTAAGCAATTAAAAAATGTTACAAATAAATCAATAAAAATAAAATGATGTTAAAAAAAAGTCGTATAAAATATTCCCTAATATAATTATTAACAGACAGTCACTGAGGTAAGGAAAATGCGGACTTGTAGTTAATAATAATGTCAAAGGATATATTTTGTACAAGTTTTTTGTTTGTTTCGTGTAATACAAAGTTTAAAAGCCGAGCTAGTAGTACAATTTGTTTTTAAATTGGTAAATAACAAAAATACATATAATAACTTAAAAACTAACTTTTAGGTGTATGTATTTTAAACATAACAGTATATACATATACATAATTATGTTATTTATATACAGATTAAACAAATTGTTCTTGGCTATTAGCTGATAATTCCATTAATCTCCAAGCTGCTTTTGGATTTAATTCATTAGGATCCCGGCACAATACCCAGACGTAATTGACACGCATTACTTTTTCAGGATCACCTTCAACGACTTTGTTCGATGATCGTTCTCTAACACACATAATCTGTTGTGCTTGGAAGGTTACAATTAGGACAGGACCCTGTTCCATAACTTTGCCCATGGCCAAGTCGATATTTTCAATGTCAAGAATTTTAGAATCTAAATATAAACCAGCCTTAATTGCTTGACTAATTGGGGTAGAGATAATGTTAAAGGTGCTTTCAAAACACCAATCTTTAAGTATGTCTAAATCACCCCTAACCATGGCTTCTAAAATATTTGGTATAATATCAGTTTCACAATCTTTAAGGAACTGTTTTTGATCAAAGTTTGGATCAATTTTACACAGTTCTGTTAGCGTTTCAGACAATTCCGTTTTCGAAAATAGACCTCCCATAACATCAGAGACTTTGTCGGTAAGCAGGCGTGAAGCTCGTATGATGGGATTTTCTGATTCTTCATATTTCATTTTCCAATCAAGAACTTTATTGACGTAGGCATTATTATTTTTAAAATTTTCCCAAGATTGAAAGAATTTTGAATCTTTATGCAATTCTACACCCATGGCTTCCATATTAGGTTCTACAACACGTTCATCTTCACCAAATTCAACCTCTTTACGTTTACGCAGACGTGCTGGCGATCTATAAACACGAGAGTTTATACTTTGTGCATCCATTTCTTGTTTAATCATTTTTGTTGTATCCGATATTGCTTGAAAAGCTGAAGTTTGTCCGATTTTTTCTCCCTTCTCCGATATGGTCTCTTTGGCAGTTTTAGCTTGTTTCGAAATTTCCTCTGTTAATTTGGAAGCTTTTTGAGCGATCTCTGTCTTACCAGCTTCTTCTAAAACATCGCTTACTTTCTCTTTAATAGAACCCAGTTGTTCTTTCAAAATTGAAGAGGATTTTTGAGCTTCGGATTCAACGATATTAAACTTTTGACGGGCCGATTTTAAGGCTTCAGATTGTTCGAGTTTTTGGGCTTCTTCACGGAACTTTTTAATGCTTTCCTTCATTTCCTTATTTTTATCCATTTCATTTTTAATATTATCAATGAATTGTGAAAAGAACCCAGGACGCCTGCCAGGTTGCGAGTACCAACGCTAAAAAAATAAGGGTTTTAGAATCATTTCAAATTATAAACTTCACATAATTTAATAAAAAAATCAGTATTTCCAATTAATAACAAGTTACTTTTTTTAAATATTTAATAATTACAGTATTATTACTCACCTGATTTTGTACCACTTGAACACATTGTTTTCCCACAAATAAGCTCTTGTTGCCACGGGTTAAAGTCAAAAATTTGTACTAAAAATTTACAGAAAAAATTTATTCATTTAACCCACTGTTCACACATTATTCAACATTTTAGGTTTTTTCGTGAAAAAAAAAAACATTTTTTAACTGAAATTTCATCATCATACTTACCATTTTGTAAAATGTTTGTTTTACACTTAGCTTTTATTAATATTTTAGATATTTTTGTACATAAAATTCCTAATAAATTTTTATTTATGTAATTTATGTAGAAATAAACTTTTCTACTGATTCTTGACTAAACTCATGCCTGTTTAAATGTCATTGTCAGTGGTGGTTTTATCATTTAATTGGAAAAAAATGACAGCTACGAAAAAAACTTGTCACAGTTATGAGCTTTTGTATATATAATGCAAATACATTTCTGATAAGAAAACAGAGATGTGTAAATTTTTAAATACATTTGAAAAATATGTCGTTTAACCCATGATAGAATTATTAAAGGTAAAATCACTAGAAAGTTTGTTCTCATTTTTATTTACCCTGAAAAGTCAAACACATATAAATCAAAAGAAAATGTAAAAAAATATAAAATAAAACTTCAAATTAGAAAAAAAAAAAAAAAAAATATATATATTTTGTATTATCTATGTAAACAAAATATTTTATATTTTTTCATTCTTGATTATATTATGGTTTAACCAAAACTACATTTCAAAAGCCATGTCGTTCACTAACTTTTTTTATTCGACGTTCAAATTTTTTTATAAGTTTTTATTCAATAGAGTATAAAATAATTGATTCAGCTGTGTACCTAAATATTAAAAAAGTGGAGAAATTTAAAATTTGGGAGGACTATTACATTTAACAGAACAATGATCCTAACATTCAATGTGCCATATGTGCTACAAACAATCATGAACCTATAAACAGACAAGAAGCTAATTAGATATTGTAGGATTATTCAGAAAACAATTTAGATATTGTAGGATTGTTTAGAACATAATTCCAAAATCATCAATTATCTAGTAACAACCAGCTAAGATATTAATTTCCGCAGTATGAAAGAAAATACTTGGAGATTTCACAAAAAATGTGTACTCTGTATGCGGAATGATTTATAAGATGTAATACGACATTTGTCGAACAAATCATAATTTTTTGTTTGCCGTCAGTGTCGCTTCGATACTTTTACGTGCAGCGCCTCTTCTTCCGCATACAAAATGACGTTTGATGGCAGATATGGTTGCTCGAACAATTGTACGAACAACGGTATGCGAACAAGAACAAAACATGAACAACTTGGGTCCACACTATCCAAATGCATGTGCGCACAACATTTTGTTCAATGTGCGAGCATGAAAAAGGCTCGTGTGGACCGCAAATTATCAAGTTGAACGATCTACATTTATCATTAACATGATGTTAGTGTTAATGTTAAAAATTTTATGTTAGGTGAAGACGACGATTAAGGCTTCTTAAATAGAATTCTAGCTTTTAACGAGGTATCAACACTTGCCGTATCAATTATTTCGATTTTATACAATTTTGGCTATTCAGCCTGTTTAGGAAATCCTCAACGGAATTGGATTGGAAACGAAATTCCAATCCAAGTTCAACTTATAATGAGTTTATGAAAACGTAAGGAAAACAATTTGTTAAAGGATTGATGTTTCCGCTTTAAATTTCATTTTAATGCTCTCAAATAAATAATAAACGATTTTAAGTGTTGTTTTGAAATATTTATAAACTGGGGACGAAAATATTTAAATTTTCAAATCCAATTATTGGATTTCATAAACAGAAATAGAATACATAAACTCAATTTATTGATTTTGTTGAGAAAATGTTGTAAAATCCTTGTTGGATTCTATAAACAGGCTGATTAATTTTTATTTAATTTATTATTATTTTTTTTTTTGGTGTTTTTAAATATGTATAAATAAGATATTTTTAAAGGAACTTACAGACGGCAATATTTTGGATTAAGATTTCTCAATAATACGAATATTATAAACAATTCTCTCGAAATACCAGTGGTATTTTTAATTTTTTGAAATTATTCAAAAATATTTGAATAAAAGTCAAATTTCAATAATATTTTTCTACATAAAAAAATAAAATTATAAAGGTTTTTCTTCAAAAAGAAAATAAACTATAAAAATAATATATAGAGAAAAAAAAAAAAAATAAAAAATAGAAACAAAATTAAATGTAAAATTTTATTTTATCATCGGATTTTTTGACATACATACAATACTAATAAAACACGGGCACTCATCAAGATCTTCGGCACACTTGAAATTATTATATTTTTTACGCCTTAATAAAAGTTTTTTTGTGTAGCCGACCTGCGGCCGGGCTTAAGGACTTTCTCCTCTGGGTATATCGAACACCGGCTTCGCTAAATAAACTTTTTTCGAATATCAAAAATTTTTTTAAGTTTCGCCATTTTTATACAAAATGTCAATTTTGTTCTCTAGTAATTAATTAATATGGTAATGATATATATCATTGAAAAGGTAATTATAAGTGCTTTTAAATGACATCAAAATAATTAAGATCCGACAATTATTAATGAAGATATTCAGGAAAATATATTGAAACTTTGAAGGCCTATAACTCGTAAACCAAGCAAGAGCGTACAAAATTTTTTATTGCACTATAATCACATGTGAAAGTACTATAGAATCACTATCAAAATTGTTTAAAAATCAACTGTGCCGAAGATCTTGATTTATGCCATAAAATTAACTAAACAACGTTAATCCCATAAAATGTCTACTTCTCACCAATATCGTTAATTCTGATCACTACATGTACTGTGATAATTTTTTTGATAATTCCCATACGTCGATAACTTTTTATTTAAAAAAATCCCATAATAAATGTTTTCCAACACTGAAAAAATAAATGCAGTTATAAAATCCCTTTTTCAAAGGAATTTAAATATCAACGCAATACCAATCGGATTTATTTTATTTTGCAAAAACGACATAGCGCACGGTGAAAAAATATTTTTCTAAAAATTAATTTAAAAAACTGCGCTACAATCATAATTAGAAATAAAATTTAAAAGACCTAAAATTATTTTATCCAAAAAATAATAGGTAAATAATATTAAATAACCATTACAAGAATTGCTGAAAATATTTTGAAGTAAACTAGATCATAAGAGAAGGAAAAAATCTAACGGAACTTGAGTTGTTGGAATCCAATTTATTCCAAGAAATAGAAATAAATGCAGAGTGACGTCATGTACCGCAGCAGCCCAGAAACCAAAAAGGTAAAATGAAGTAAATAAGGGTAAAGCGTATTTAAAAAAATTACGTATTTAAAAACAGTTATAATAAATGGCCTATTATTTCTTTTCTAATATATTGTATTTTTCATTGATAGCAAACTGCTGACAATTTTACAAATTTATTGGGCTTAAATGGCTTGAATATGAAGTGTTTCCAAGAAATGTATTTAGACACTTATGCTTCATTGGCGCCCGGCTCAACATCGTCACCCAGTATTTCACCAACATCTTCAAGTGGCACCTCAGGAACTGGTTCATTATTATTATCACCAGTTTCTATGTCGCCTACATCAACTGCTAGCCATTCATCCAATACCTCATCGGCTTCGTCCAACGCTGGATGTGGTGGTTTTGGAAGTATGAGTATTGAAAATATGACCGTTTTACAGCAGCAACAGTTGTTAGCAGCCCACCAGCAACATTTAGCAGCAACTGCAGTAGCTCAACATCATTTGGCTATGGCTGCTGCTACAGGTGGTCAACAACAATCAGCAACTGTTGTTAGTGGTAATAATGTGGGAGGAAGCCCAACGACTAGCCAACAACAACAGGATGAAATTTCAAAATCTCTTAAAATGTTTGCTATGCTAACGGCCTATTCTAATGGTAATGGTATGTCATTTCAACCTTTAACTTTAATACGAATTCTAGGAAATGCTTAAATTTGTAACATACACATTTAAAAAATGTTACGGATATTTTGTTTTATAGTTCTAAACGCTCCCTGGTGCAAAAAGTTGTACTTTACATTTTATTTTTGTATGACTTCCTTTTTCTAAGAAATTTACAAATGTTAACTTTAACAGATTAAAAATGTTAGTATTTCTTTAGTATAAATTGTTGAGGTTAGGTTGAATATTTACGATCAACAGTAAAATCTGAAATAATAAGTACAACATTAAAAAAATCGCACATATGTATATGTATGTAGCTATAGAGAAATGTGATATATAAAAACATTAATAAAATAATCTTTTAGAAACTCCAGCCATTACTGCACAACAACAGCAGCAACAACTAACACAATCTCCTGTTGATGTTGTAATGCAAGATTTTGCTTGTAATGGTTATATTTGTGATGAATTAAATCGTTATCAATTGGGTATGCATTTGTCTAATAATGCAGCGACTGCTGGTGTGAATTCCGTTAATTTAATAAATTCTTCGGTTAATGGTCAACATCAAACCAATGGTACTGGAATTACAAACTCGAATGCAGCAGCGGCAGCCGCTGTAGCAGCTGCAACAGCAACGTTAAATCCACAACAATTGCAACAATTGCAGCAACAGAATTTAAATATCAATTTCAATAATAATTTTTGGAAAATGTTGCCCAGCCATATGCAACAACACACAAATGCGGTAACAGCAGCTGCTGCTGCCGCAGCGGCTGCCACAGCAGCTGCAGCCGTTAATATGGATTATAATTGTAATCAAAAAAAGTTGCCAAAACGTTATAATGGCACTAAAAATGAAAAATATGTAAGTAGACTTGGTAAATTTTAATTTATTCGATTTAGAGCCAATTTGCGTTTTTTAGACCTCAGCTAAACATTGTGTTTTCTGTGAAAACAACAATGAACCAGAAGCAGTTGTTAAATCTCATGCCGTGCGTGATTCTTTAGGCAGAGTACTCTGTCCTAAATTACGAACATATATATGTCCAATTTGCAAAGCATCCGGTGATATGGCACATACTGTCAAGTATTGTCCACAAAAACCCATCATAACAATGGAAGATGCCATAAAAGCGGAATCGTTCCGTTTAGCCAAAGGCACCTACTACAAACAACAAATGAAAGTTTAAAATCAAATCGTATTGATTTTAACGTTATTTTGCTGTTAAAAGAAAAAATGTATCAATTTATTTTGATATTTACTTTTAAATATGAGCAAAATATTTTTAGATTTATTAAAATGAATATTTTAAATTTGATTTTTAAAAATAAAAGAAGAAAAAGATATATAAAAACGCTGGATGCGTTATCGTTATTAGTTGATAAGTTTTAATATTAACTCAAACAAAATTAATTTGTTTAATTTTAATATTTTATAAATAACCTAATAATTTAATAACTATTAATCTGATTAAACAAATATATATACATTTTTAAATTATCCAAAGAATTATGAATTTAATATAAATTAAAGATTTTTATGTCTTATAAATTTAATATCAAAATAATGTTAAATTTTTGTTTCTCTATTTGTTGATCAAAAGAGAATTCGATTTTAATTTTTTTTTTATTATTATCATTAATATTATTTTATTATATTTAATAATTTCATGTTTTATTAATTACCTATTTAACTAAATGAAAAGTAATTAAAATGTTTTCTTTTTTCATTTAATTCATTAAAAAGTTACGCCCTGTTAAATGACATTATAAATCTTCTTATTGATACGAGATTTTGAAAGATTTCGTTTTATTGAATTTATTGATTAAATTTAATATTGTTCCAAATGAACAATTGTGTTCTATTTGTTTTTTTTTTATTCATCTTGGAATATTCGATTTTAAAAATATTAAAATTGTGTTTTTTTTTTTTTTAATTTTTATTATATTATTAAAATTAAATTTATAGTAAAACTACTATAATTTTTTTATATATAATTTATATAAAATTTACACACTCGTATACGTAATTTAAATAATTTATGTAATACTGAAGTGTCGTTATCATTACAAAATGAACAACAAAAAATGTATTAGATTTGTAACAATTACATTACGTTTTTATTTAAATAAATGTATTTTTTTTTATATATCCATGAACATTTATCGTTTTTTATTATGGTATAATCTATAGAAAAATATTTTTAAACATCTTTCAATGCTACCTTACTACTCGTAAATTGACTGTTTAGAGCCCCAACTCGTACCCGAACTTTGGTCAATTTCAAGTTTATGCGGACTTTTTATTTTAGGAACTAAAGTTGTAAACAAATTATTTTTTATTAACAAACAAAATTATTAATACGTTTATACCTATTTGGAATAGGTTTTTAAAATTTGTAAACAGGGCAATTTTTTTAGGCTTTTCGCTTGGAAAGTAAGCTTTTACATTATTTCAAAAGAATTTCACAAAAATGCTTGTTTTTTAAATTTTTGCATAAGTTTGCATATAATGGATACAAAAGTTGGTTTTCTTAACAAAAAAAAAAAAAAAAAAACAATTTCTTCGTAATTTTTTTTGCAGTTCAATCAAATGATTTCTGAAAAATTTTTTTTTTGTGATATTTAAAATTAAAATAGTTATATTTTTATAAAAATCGAAATCTATCAGAGATTGAAAGTTAAAAAATGCATATTTTTTACACATTAATACATATATAAGAATTTATAAATTGGTTGGTTTTTATATACATATTCATGCTATTTTTGCATATTTCTGTACATATTATACCATTTTTTCGTTCTTTTTCAAGACCATATTTAACTTTTTTTGTGCATATTTAAACCTGACCTGTTTATAAACATACGTTTGTATTTTGAGAAGTTAAAGGTGAAGAAAAATAAATTCAATTTTCTTTATGAAGTATACATATTTTCATAGTTTTCTTTCTTTTTTATACACATGTTTTACATTATGGGACTTGCATTAGGGGCAACCTTTGTTTTGTTGTTATCAAATACAAAGTATAAAAAGTTCTGTATTCGGTCAAGTCCATTCAAATTTGACGAACCCCGAACACCATTACCGAACCAGAACATTTTAGAGCTTTGTCAAATAAGCGTTTTTATTATTAAATTTTAGTATAAACATTTTGTTCTTCCTACATTTGATAGAAATAATTAAAACATAAAAAATTAGCATATTTATAGATTTTTATTGATAAATCGTTATTTGTAAATTAGTAATACAAAAAATAAAAAAACTTTAGTATCCAAAAAAAAAAAACTCAGTATTTCCCTATTCATCTCCTGCGCTGATACATTTCTCAAATATAGCAATAAAGATACCATCTGTTAAATCTTCATCTGGCCGCGTATAAATACAATTTTTACCAATTTTTTTATACTCTGAACTGCCAACACTACGCCATTTATTGCGTAAAGCTTTTTTGCCACTCAACAGCTTAAAATTAGGATTCAATTGTAAACACTTCTGTACAACTTGTTCGTTTTCTTCTTCGTACAGCGAACAAGTTGAGTAGGCTATACGTTTAACGTCCGGAAATGTAGACATCGCATATGAGAGCATTTTTATTTGTAAGCCTGCCAATTTTTTAAGACGTTGGGGACACTTCTCTTCGGGTTCTAGAGACAAACGATTTTGTATACCTGATCCGGTGCAGGAGGGATCAACCAGTATGTATTCAACACCGGGACATTGTTCCGGGGTTATGGTGAGTGCATCGGCCTTAATAGGTCGAACTATATTGCAACCAGCAGATTCAGTCATGTTGCAAAGTATACGATAACGTTCGGGATTTTGTTCAACTGAATAGATAGTTCCCTGATTTTGTATAACATTACAAGTGTGTATGGTTTTCATACCAGGTGCGGCACACATATCCAAAACTGTAGAACCGACCGGTGGACGTAGAAGTTCAGCTACCAGACAGGTGCCCTAAAAATAGAAGAAATTGTATTAGTTAACAAAAGTGTTTTCCTATTAGATATTAAATCCAAATTTCGGACTGTTTACAAAATACCACACCACTAACCTTATCTTGTAGCATAAACTTTCTCTCACTCGTGTATTGATGACATGCCAAATAATGTTTATTTTTTGGATGAAATATCAATAAATTATCGACATGCATATCCAACATGTACTCATCTTCAGCCAAATCTTTTATGGCCTTCAAGAAATCTTCATAATTTTCAAAGGGAGGATATTCCTTCTTCCGAAACTCTTCTTTAGCCAACATGGTATGAGCTTCCTCCAGACTAAGCAAATTCGTATTGACTCGCACATAACGAGGCTTTGGATCTACAAAACAATAGCAGAAATTAAAAAAAGACGGTTAATTTATGTGATCACCATAAAATGTATGATTATTTTATTTTAAAAAAGGAATGAATTTATTATAAAGGGATTTATTTCTAAATTATTTGAAATAGTAAAATACAACGAGTTAAATATTTAGTTTTCTTTCTTAGCTTCTTCACTAACAGCAATTACAGCCGGTTTCGATGTAGCTACAAAACCACCTTCTCGAAAGGCCTTAAAGACATATAAACAAATTATGAAATTGACTACGATGACAGATGCCAATACTGAGAAACAATTTGTTTGGAAAGTAGTAAAATCAAACGATTCATTTAGCCAAGAACGTACACCGTAGAAGGTCAGAAATGGAAAGGTAAACATTAAAACGGAAAATGCTAAAAGCCATAAGTAAGCTGAGGTGCTTGTGTCTTCTTCATCGCTGACATAAATCTGATCATCCACAGTTTTATCTTCCTGTTCTACATGCTGTGGTTTGTCAGCAACATTGGTTGGTACGTTAAGCTTATTTTTTCCCATTTTTCCTTTGATTTACTTGAAATTGTTGTTCTTAATTCAAATTGTATAAATGTTTAAGAAGATCTTGCCTTTTTTCTTTGGCAAAATGTTACTAGAGTCTCCGTCAACGCCCAATGCCTCTGCCAAGCGGTCTCTATATTCACGTACAGTTTGTACTGGCTTTGATTCACCGTTTAAGGTTTTACGTCCAAATATTAGCTCAGTTACCAGAATTTTGCACAGTGCTGGATTTAAACGGGGATTTTCCTCTAAGATTTTTGTTTTTTCAATAGCAGCATCTATAGCTCCACGATTGTCTATATACTGTTTCAAGACAGCTTGCATACTACCAATGCGCTGTAAAGATGATCGAAATAAAAATTCTGTGAATTAATAGCACGTGTTACTAACAACTTTTCTTTTATACTTACAGCATGTTTTTCTTCATAAATTAATGTTTTTAAAGATTTCTGACGATTTTCTAGTGCAGTTTTTAATATGGCTGCAACCCTCTTGTATTGTGTGGGCACTTTTACCGAATGTTGGAAACCTGACATTATTTTTATTTTTTGTTAATTATCGCGTTTATTATATTGCAGCTGTTTTTACGAATGCACGTGACGGCAAAGCAAACTGTCAAATAATGCATTTTTTCCAAAGCATTGCCATGTGAAGAAAATAATTTGTTTAAATATGGCAATATTTAAAAAAACTATTCTATCAAACTTCATAGTATAATAATAAAGTACTCGCACATCTACAAAAACAACAATTGCTTGTATTTTGTTAGTGTAAAACTACTGCCCACAATGTCAAAATGCTTTGAGCGGAAAAATGAGAGAATGAAGGAGAGCAAAAGTAAAAAAACTCGAAAAAAATTTTACATATGAATACAAAAACAATTTGACAGTACCGCGAGGTTTGCCAATGAAAAAATTGTAAAACAGCTGTTCTTACGAGTATACTTTATAATTATACTATGTCAAACTTTTAGAAATTTTGTCTTCTTTTCAAATATGTATAAAAAATTTTACAATACGAAATTTTGTTAAAGAATTTTTGCAAAAAACACTGAGAAAGGACGGATTTGTGATTTTTTGCATATTTTTAATTTTTAATTATGCAATAAAATTCTTGTTAGTGAATATTTTTGAATGAGATTTCACAAATAAGTAGATTTTTTGATGCAAAAAACTTTAAAAAATTTACAAAAATGGGATTTTTCATATAAAATGAGTCAAATTCGGGAGGGTGTGTACATTGACCACTTGAGTTATTGGGCTTGTTTTTTATTTTATTTTAGAATCATCTCTGTGAAGATACCTTTCAGAAAAGTATTAAATTATTATAAGTTGTTAAAGAAAATTTTAATTTAGGCAAAAAAAAAATCTTAATTTTTTCAATTTTCAAATTCAAAATTGTTTATTTTTGGATTCGGTAAAGATATTTTTTTATTCAATAGATAATTTTGTTCTTTAACCACCTTATATGGGAGGTGGGCGGTAAAGTGGGCGGACCACACCCATTTTTGGTTTCCGAGTTCATATCGATCCCCGAACTATACGTACAAAATTTCGTTGTCGTACATGCTTTTGTTGAAGAAATATCAGCAGAAAAGTATAAAACGGACACCCTGCATTTCTAGTTTTTAGCCCATAACTTTTTATTTATCAACCATTTTCAATCCCAAACAAACCTTATATAAGGCAAATATTTGTGTCAAATTTCGTCCCCCTACGTTATCCCGTTCGAGCCCTATCCTGTTTTCAACAGACGGATGAACATAGCTAGATCGACTCAGAATCTAACCAGGACTCAGAAAATATATACTTTGTGGGGTCTTAGATGATTCCTTCGACATGTTACACACGGAATTACAAAATCAATATACCCCCATTTTTTGATGGTGGGTATAAAAAAAAACTAATAAAATCGGTTAAAAATACTGGGATATATATGAAAAAAACTGGACTAAGAACATGCAAAATAGAGGTACTTAAAAATTCAAACGCAAATAACTCAAAAACTATAAGAGATGAATAGGACATGCAATGTTTTGTAGGTCTTATCAGGGCCTACAATAATCGGACGAGAAACAAAAATTTGGCAAGCGATTCAAAATTTTGTATGTCAGAGGTACCCTATTTCGAGCCCGCTTAGCTCCGCCCTGAGGGGTCTGTAAGGTCCCCCTTTTGAATTTAACATTGTACACTCCTCTGCTACGCCTATAGCAAAGTTCACGCAAATCCAACCAGACGATCAGAAGTTACAGATTTATTTCCACAAACTTTCGATTCTGACCTACTGTGCAATGTTATTCAAGACAAGTTTAGTAACAATGTCGTGTAATTTGTCGCTTTTCAACCCAGCTTGACGACTGTGTTGGCGACAATGTTCCGAATTTTTCTAAAATAATATTCTAATGAAGGCTAATTAGGTAACAATTGCACGCATATTGTCGTTTTTATAACCCCCATCAAAAAGATGGGGGTATATTGATTTTATCATTCCGTGTTTAACATGTCGAAAAAATTATTTAAGACCCCATAAAGTATGTTTTTTCTGGGTCTTGGTTTGATTCTGAGTCGATCTAGCTATGTCCGTCTATCTGTCTGTCTGTTGAAAGCAGAATAGGGCTCGAACGGGACAACCTAGAAAGATGAAATTTGGCTCAAATATTTATCTTATATAAGGTTTGTATTGAAAATAAGCAAATTCGATTAATAAACAAAAAAGTTATGGGCAAAAACTAGAAACACAGGGTGTCCGTTGTAGCTTCATTTCATACTTTTCTGCTGATATCTCTTAAAGAAAATCATGTACGATAAACTTGAAAACAAAAAATGGGCGTGGACCGCCCACTTTACCGCCCACCTCCCATATAAGGTGAAAATCAACGAAATATTGTACAAATTGTTCAAAGACCAATGTAAACTCGGAAACAAAAAATGGGCGTGGTCCACCCATTTTACCGCCCACCTTGTTCATGTTTAATTGGCGACAATGTATTGAAAATTTTTAATATTAAATAAAATTCGTGTGAAAAATTTTAATGTTTTAAAAGAAGCAAGGAAGATTTTATTGAATAATTTTCATAAATCAAAAATATTAATTCGAAATATTAAAGTCGAAATTCATTCCAATCGTTTATTTTTAGACTCAATAAAGATATCGATTTCAAATTTCCTTTATTCGATAGATAATTTTGTTATTTAACTAATTATCAAATAATATAATAAAATTGGTTGAAAAAACTTGACCAAGATCTAGCAAAATTGAGATTGTTAAAATTTCCAATGCATATAACTCTAAAAATAAGATAAATAATACATGCAAGTGTGTTTTTCAAAGGATTTATCAAGAGCCTTAAGGTGATATAAAAAATCGTTGAAATCGGGTAAGTAACAAAAATCACTAGTGGTTAAACTTTTTCTATGTCATTAGTATCCTATTTTGATTACCAACTTTATTTTGACACTTTCGAATTTTTATGATTTTTTGAAAACAAATTTTCTTGAAATTTTGTATAAAATTTCATTATTTCTCAAAAAATGGGCGTAATATCTCCATAACTGTTGACCTATTAAAAAGTAATGTAAGAATGACTTGAAGATAATTTTAATTGGAATTTTTTGATTTTTTTTTTTTTTTTTTTAACAAAATCAGACAAGTCGTTTTCGAGATATGCTTCAATAGATAGTGCAGCCTATTTAATTCTACAAATCGCGATTTATCGCGAGAACTAGAGCCAATTCAAAAAAAAGTGGATTAGAGGCTTAGTACATATTAATACCGCATATCAGAATTGACTGAGAAACCACGTACCTCAGAAATTTTTTCTCATTTTGTAACTGTGTTATTAACATAGATAATTTTACTTCGTTTTCAAGACAATTGGCAAAAACGAATGTGCCCCTATGTCGAAAGCTTCCCCTTCTACACTATATAATTTGCTAAGCATTTTTCTCTTTCCAGAGCTTTCTGAAGCTCCCAGACTACGTAAGAAATTAAAATTTGGCTCACTTATAAAACTTTTTGTTCTACAAATCCCAGCCGGAATTTTAAATTTCTACCAGGGGGCGGAAATAAGCGAATTTATGTGTCATTTTCTAAGTATTTTTTCTCTTTCCATAGCTTTCTGAAGCTCCCAGATTCTAGATATAGTAGAAAATTAAAATTCGGCTTACTTATAAAACTATTCGTCCTACAAATCATAACGCAGCTAGAATTAAAATACTAAGAATTTTTCTCTCTCCAGAGCTTTTTAAAGTTCCCAAACGACGTAGAAAACTAATATTAGGCTTACTTATAACACTATTCGACCTACAAATCCTAACGGACCCAAATTCTATCAGGGAACATAGATGTTGCTCTCGAAATCGTATCGAAACAGATTTTGCATTTCGGCTATTATTTTTTTATTTTATTTAATTTTATAATTTTTTTTTTAAGTTTACTAACTTAATAAGATTCTAACGGCTTCAAATCTTTAACTTTGATTGGGGAGAGGAAAGGAGTCCAACTATTGTTCATATATATTTTTTTAATTATATTATATTTTTTCTGGCATAGCCAGACTTACGCTCGTAAATAAATAAAAGCGAAAAACCACCCTAATTATCAAAAATGTGTTATCAAAAACAGATTATAGCCCAAAAATGATGAAAAAGAACCGCAAATTTTTAAGTCATTTTTCAAATGAAATATGACACAAATTTGTATGGGAAAATTTTGGCCGATTCAGCTTTGAGTCATTTTGCTGGCAGCCGATATACATATATTCTAAATTAGGGTTAATGGGTAACAAATTTTAATTTTGAGAATTATTTTATAGATATAGTTTAAGTTAAAATAATACTAATATTTTTTAATAAAAATATTGTTTTAGTTGTTAAAAGATAATAAAAATGCTTTTAAATTCGTGGAATTTTTTTTTACCATATATTGTTTCTGTATTTTTAAATTTATGTATTTTCACTTTTTTTGGAAGTATTGTAGTTATTAACAACTTCCAAAAACATGCAAAATATACACTTAGGTCTACTTTTGAAGTGGTGAAAAAGTTCTTTTCTGGATGCTTGTTTTTTTTTTTTGCAGAATTTAAGTAGATTAGATTCTTAAAAAAAAGTTTACAACATTTCAAATTAAATCCACGAAAAGTCTGAAAATAATTGTTTGTTGTTTTAAAAATATTTTATTTATTTATAAGTACAATATATGTTTTTCCTTATATTTAAATATACCTACATATGGTATAATATAAAGTTCATATGTCTATAAGAACGTTTGTTAGTACAAACATATGCATTTTATAATTAGCACACAATTTTCTACAAGTATAAAATTTATAATTTTTAAGTAATAAAAAAAAAATAGAACTTAAATGTATAAATATAATTAATAATTTTTTGTTTATGGATTAGTTAATTTATTACTGTTATTATTATTTATTAAAGTAGAAGGCGGACGTCCTTTTCAGTGAAGATGGCAAGTTACTAAGTATTTCGTGGATGAGCGTAGAGATATATATTTTTGCCTATAAAGACTAAAAAAATAAGTAGAAAAAAAAAAAAAAAAACAGAAGAGAAACAAATGTGTCTAATGATAGTATGTAGCTAGAAGATGAGTGAACGAATTCTAATTTATTAATTGCTATTATTTCTTATTATTTGTAATTTAGTTGATTGAGATGGTCTTAAAGACGATAATGACGATGATGATGATGATGATGAATATAAATTGTATTTGTTATTAGATTGTAGTGAACGTTGTGTTGTTGCTGGATTTAAATCGTGTGACAATGGTGGTATTTCACCACGAAATGGTACAACTTGAGGTGTACTTCTTATTAATTGTTGTAATTTTGAAAGACCTCTACCGTTGCCATTAAAAAGGCGAGGTTGTAAAGTATCATCTCGTTCTGAATCTAATTTAGGGGGCAAAACCAAAGAACTATCCATTACTGATTTGCCATCATAGGTTATTACAGAACCACTGGGTATATTGGCATGGGGTATTTTACGATTATCGGGGGGTAAATAATATGTATCGATACGTTCTGCTGCCTGGGCTTCTGGTTGATCAAAATCAAACAAATAATCGTCGTCGTCATCGTCATTGTCTTCTCTATTGTCACCTTTGCCTTTATTTTCTTCAAAGTCTTTGGAGTCGTCATCAAATTCAATATCATCTAAATCGAATTTATCATTTTTATTATTTTTTTTGGAATTACTGCTACTTAATTTTAAGATAGTTTCTTTTGGAGTGGTTGATTGGATATTGTTAGATTCATCATTGGAGCTTTTCGTCGTGGTTGTGGCGATAAGTTTAAGTTTTCCTTCAGGTTGAAAGTTCTCTTCATCTAGATAATCATCAGATGGATACGTTTCTTCAATTTCTTTAATAACTATTTGTTGTTGTTTTGTTTTCAATTGTTTTTGAGTTGTAGACTCTTCCAAATTATTTTGTATATTATCTTGTTTGTCTTCCTGTTCATTTGACTCATTGAGTATATCTTCTAATGAGGCATTTCTTAACTGGGCTGCTTCTGGTAGATTGATGGTTGACTTTAACATTGAACTAATCGGTTTATTGTATACAAAGTCATTTATCAAATTAGAAGATTGCGGTACCATAAGTGGATGTGAGAGATGTGGTTTGTGTAAATTTTGAACACCTGAATTTTTCCGAATTATGATGGTGGCATTTGTACTGTCAGGAGGAGATGGTATAAACATGGGTTCAAAGTTTTGTGTTTGGGTCTGCTGCTGAGATGTTAAGAATAGAGTATCCGTTTCCATTGCTTCATCAATTTCTAAGCCAGGATCTTCTCGACGACTTGCAATTTGTTCTACTACCTCAGGAGGCGGCATAGGACCATCCTGTCGTAAAATTGGCTTAAAACCACTTTCAACTACAACAGTATCGGGTTTAAATCCTTCATTAACAGCAGGTTTCATGGTGGCTAATTCGGCAGCTGTAGGTTCTTCCTTAATTTCCTGCATATCGAATGGATCCTTAAAAACACCCACAGGACTTAATCCGTTTGTTGTCTTTGTAGTTGCTGTGGATGTTTCATGGGATTTTATGTTGTCAGCAGCAATTTTAATAGGTGAAATTGAAATTGGTTTGTTTTTTATTTTTTCCAAATTATTTTGATTATAAACCGGTTTTGTGAGACTTCCTTGAGGTATAAGATCAGCATATGGTACTGGAATGATAGGTTTCTTACCCATATGTGCCAGATTATCTGTTTTACGCATATTAGTCAATTCGGTTGGTTGACCCAATAGAAGTACCGAAGCCGCCAACGGCTGCAAAGGGAACGGCTTGTCTTTGATGAAAGGTCTTAACAAAGTTGGTACCGGTTTGCGATAGTGATTAACTATAACCGAAGGTTGTGGCAATGGACCTCCAAGACCTGGAGGATGTCTTGGTAGTTGTTGTGGTAAAATTGGTTTGGAGGCGGGTACTTTTTTGATGGGTCCTGGATAGGGACGACGACCTGGCAACTTGACTGGATGGAAAAGAGGAGCATTAAATGGTGGCCTTAAAAATTCGGAGAGTCCTATTGGTTTCTGTGAATTTTGTAAAGGTAAATTATTGGTTATATTATTGGCTGTATGATGTGGTGGCTGTGCCAGATGATAATGGTTATTGTTATATGGTGTGTTTGAATGAGTATGTAAGTGAGTGGCTAATAAAACTGGTGTTTGTCTATTGTTAGGATGTGCTAATGAGAGTGATTGAGATGGTGAAGATGAGGACTGTAATGAATTTAAAAATTGTTGTAAATTAGTTTCGCCGTGCAGAGTTTCTGGTGGGTTGGTAGATATATGCGGTTGTTGCGGCGGTACCAAGGAATGGGAAGAACCTGCTTGCGACATCTTAGAGGCATCATGTGTTGAAGAGGAAGTGGAAGAGGAGGCACTAGTACCCACAGAAGGACTTCCATTAGCACTATTTATGTTTTGGTTGTTGTTGTTTTTGCTGTTGCTGTTGCTATTGACTATGTAGTTGTTGGACAAACCTTGATTTACTAACCCACTTGCCTGTTGCTGTTGTTGTTTTTGCCTCAATATGCTATCCTCGAGAGCCTCAGCAGCGCGGATCCCATCTGAAATCAATTTAGTAATTTCCGTTGATTTTGTTATTTCAAAAGATAATTTCGGCGGAGTTCCGTTCATATTGTGATTCTTAATTAAATCTGTTTGGTGCTTTAACAAAAAATTATCGTTGGGGCTGACCTTTGTTTCATGACGTATAGATGCTTCTGCCGCTTGTTCATCTGGTTCCTGTACAGCAACGGGTGCCGGCACACGTACTGCATGTTTTTCCGAGGCTGCAAAACGGGCATCATCACACGAATCATGTACATGAATCTTCCAACCAAGATAACGATGTGTAAAGCAGTGATAGTACACAGTATCGGGTGTATTTTGATCTGGTTTCCAAGTTATAACACCAGGCTCACCGGGATCACATTTCAATGTTAAGGTACGTTGGTAGGCTCCAAACGATTGATAATCATCAGCAGGTGGTCCATCAATATCGGGTGTCCAGTTGCACAAACGACCTACACCAGTGGGTGTAACTTGTCCCGAACGAGATCTGTGCACACCAGCAAATATACGTATGTTCTAATGAAGAAATTGAGGATTTTAAGAGATACAAATATTTTTCTACTATTACAAAATTACATTACCTTCTTTTCTTCTTCACGTTTATGTTCATAACCACCAACTGGATCGTCAGTTATGTAGAAGGGATGGTATTTAGCAGGCACATCAGGATTATTGCCACCTTCAACGACGAATGTATAAGTCTTGCCACGGACAACATGAATTTCAGGAATCAAAAGACCATTAATGAACCAAGAAATACCCCAGCCAACGTGACCTAAATGTAAATTTTAAATACAAAGAGTCTAATTTGATATTAATGTCGGTTTAATTATTTACCCGTAATAGCTGAATATCCATGCTTGCCACCAGTTGGACCCATTTGAGCATAGAATACGCCATCTTCTGGTTCATAACATTGTATAGCTGGAATATCCCAGGCGCCATTTTCGCTTACAACTGGTTTGGGCGTAGGTACTGGACGTCTTTGTGCTAATCTTGTGTTAGTGCTTTCTTGACGTCGATTTGTTCCCTGTAAAGCCTGTGCTCTATTATTATCATAATATTCCTCTTCGGGTACACCTTCTCCCCTTACGGGTTTTGTGGCTGGTGGATAACCTTTTCTTTGTTCCTGATTTTCATCTTCATCCTCATCATCGTTATCATCCTGACCAGGTTTTTGACCTTCTGGTGTAGGACAATTCCATGTTGGTTGTCTTCCGAAATCAATATAGTGTGTACGTTTGTTAAAATGCGAATGGAACGATGTTTCTTTACGTTCATTCAAAGGACCTATACCCCAGACAATGGCCTCAAAACCATTCCTTGATATGGGTAAATCTAATTTGTCCGTAGCATTCAATGATCTCTGATAGGTGACAATGGAATAACCATTTACCATGGCAGCATTAAGTAAACGTATAGAATTGGTATTATCCTCGATATTGACATCTGGACAACTACCACGTTTGCCTGAACACTGTGATTTATCTTCGAGGAAGTAATCAATGGCATAACCCTTACCAGATGCTCTATCTACCCAACTGACGGCTACATCAGAGCCAATCATAACACTGCGATCCTTGTTCGGTGAAATACCAAATGCCATATATTCATTGTCATCTATAAAAGAGTTCCAATAAAGTATTTTTAATAAACTTTTAAACATTGGACACCACTTTAAATTAGCAGTAGTAACTATCACTTTATTATATACAAATTTCGTAAGAAGACACCTCAAACGATGCGTAAAAATATGGTAAATATGTAAAAAATATTTAAACAATTTTTAAAATTGATCTTCAGTTCCCTCCCAGCGATTGAAAGTCGCGGGTCTAAAACATTTTGTCGAAAAAAAAGTTTTGAGTTTTGTCTCGAAATGTGAATCAAAAAATTCATAATTTTGAGCCAGTTATGAAAAAAATTTTAAAATATTTTCGCAAAAATTTTAGTCTATAAATTGTCATTTTAGTACATCATGCGAAATAAAAGTTCCACATTTTTTTTATTGCAAAATGGAAAAAAAAATCATCATTTTAAAATATTTTTTTCCTAACATTTCTTTTCATATTCAGCTCATAAATACACATCGTATGAGAAGTCTTCCTACATTGAAATCCCAAAAAAGCATTTCCATAGAACACTCTATTGTATATAATTCAGGTATGTCACAGAACTCAAATTCGTACGAAAGTGAAATTGAAATCGTATTTAGCTTCTACAGAATATTTCGAATATATGAAAACGTATTTGAGCTGAAGAAGCAAAATGAAAACGTTACGAATTCAATCATACGAAAATTTTCACTTCCGAAAAATTTCTATGACATACCTGATTATATGGAGGTTGCAATTCACCTAAATAAATTGTAGATAACAAAATAAAAGCCATTTACATATAATATTGCAAACTTTCTTCTCTACTTAGTCACTAACAGAAATGTTAAACATCAATTTATGCCAATCCATCCCCAAATCAGCTATAATCTTATATGCAACATTGTTACGAAACATTTAATTATTTTAATTAAATTTTAGAAAAGGAGACATTTAATTAGTTTTGATTAAACATTGTATATATTTAGTATAGATTTTTTTTGTAACATGATTAATGTTGCCAACTTACACGTTACCTTCTTAATGGATTTGAATACCAAATACGATAAAAATGTCTTAACAGCTTCTGGTTTTACGTACTACATTCAATTAATTGTCATAAAATTAGTTTATAACTTGAGGTTGATTTTTTGAATTTCAAAACATTTTGTTATGTTTAAAGCTGCATGGATTTTTATGGATGTCTGTCTATATGTATTAATGACTGTGTTACTAGCATCTAAATACCAGTTGCTCAGCCAGTTAGCCAGGTTTTCAGGCTGCTACATATGCTCCGTTTTTTTTGACAAGTTACGGTGATTTTATTTATCTAAAAATTTAATTACACTATACATAAATATACATACACTTATGTATGTAATGTATATATGTATATATATATATTTTTTATACCATTATTATCAGATTGGAAATTCGCAATGAATATGAAGTTCAATAAACGGAGTAAATTGTTTAAGTAACACACTGGAATGTTGTTTTCAAGTTTGTTTTTATTGTGGACAAAACATGTATGTATCTTTAAAGAAAAAAAAAAATTGATTTGTGACCATAATTATATAGAATACAATTTTTTTGTTTTCTTTTTTTTCTGTTGCAAAAGTATGCAGCTTTTATGCCACATGGTGTTATAAAACTTTCATTAACGTGTTTTGGCACAACATGTATCATTGACAAAGTAAATGATACAACATGATCCATACATAACATTGTTTTTGAAAGATATTATCAGATGTCTTTGTTATTTAGAATGAATTTATTAAAACTCTTATGTTTAATATGTATGTATGTTTACTGGTCTCTGAGGCCTATTGGTCTATTGGGGAAAGTTTATTTATTTTGATCTTCTAGTATAAAGCATCAGCAATACATTGTGCGATTCGAAACGGCTGTTGCGATTTCAATGAAATTTCTTACAGTGATAGTAGAGGTGTAGGCGAGTTAAAGTTTTGAGCTTGGTCTATACAATCCAAGCTCAAAAGTACCGGAGCAGGTCCACAGGTTCCCTAAGTTGGACACGTCGGACATGAATGATTTTTAAAAACGATCCTAGTTCGTTAGTTAAAATTTGTAAAAAAAAAACCTTTTCTAGTACAAAAGTGAAGGCGATAAAAATGGAGAGACATACCATTTTCTGGCGAAATGAAAACTAATTTGTTTGGGAACAACTTCAGAAGAAGTGTCCGCCGACCTTTAGGAAAAAATTAACGATTAATTCACAAATATGATTGTTTCAGAGTGAAGTGAAAATATTAAGGTTTTGGGATTATTTTAAATTGAATTCAAATGGTCCTATTTATCATATTGATAAATACAATAAATGCATATGGGTAATGGGATATTGTACAAAACTAAGGCGAACTCTTTTCGGACCTATTCCATCAAACATTTCAACTGAAATAGCCTTCAAAGTATTGAAGGGGTACATTTTTACCTATAAAATAATTCTTTTATCCGATTTTTGGCTTATTTTATGAGATCTATTACAAGTTTTAATCGTTTGATTTTTATGTAAAGCATTTTGTTGAAAACCTAGATATTTCCCTAAACTCCTACCATTTTTCTCTTGGTTTGAACAATTTTTCTCTTCTATTTGGTTCTGTATAATATTTTTAATCTAAATGCAACTGTCCTTATTCTATTATGTAAAAATAATCAATAAAGTACAATAGAATTCGACTCAATATATAAAAATAACAAATAAATTACCTGTATCTATTATTATGAGCAATCATTTTTAGTATTTAAATCAAAAACGTATGTGTAAATCAATTTTAATGCATAAACTTGCCATATTTTTCATTAAAGTGGCATTGCCAGATCAAATTTTACTAAAAGAAAAAAACTCGAAGTATTTCTAAAGAATTTTCCAAAGTTACCGCCACTTTAATATCACCTACTAGGTGTATCTATTATTTTGAGCAGATGTGTAGAAAAATATTTTTAATATGAACATTTTTTGAAGACTTTTTGCTAAAAAATCAAAGAAAGAATTGATTTACTCATTTTAAATGTTTGTTAGTGAATATTTTTTAACGAAATTTTACACCTGAGTAGTTTTTTTAATGCTTAATTTAAAGTTAATAACATTTACTTTTTTAGATTTGTATAAAAAAAGACAAATCCCGCAATTCCCAAAAAACTTTAAAAATTTCCAAAATGGGATTTTTACTTTAGTTTTTTTGCTATATATTCCCAATATCGGCGAGCAAAAACGTATATTTCCAAAAAATTTAAATCATATTAGATGTTATAAAATATATTAACTTAGAAACCAGGGTTTCTTTGCAGGAATAAATTTTTAAAATTTGTTTCTTTAGATTTTTGTTTATTTAGTTATCTTTCAGAAAAATATAAATACTGTGTATGTTACCTAAAAAATGTGTATATAACAGAAATAGAATGCTTCCACTTTTCGGAAAAAACGGCTTTTTCAAAAAATTAAATTAAAAAATGAAATTAAGTGAAAATTGGACCTGTTATAACGAAAAAACTTCAAAAAGGTACGTTAAAAATTAAAAATTTTAATCTTTTAAGCCCAATAGCTCGTAAACTAAAAGAGATAAATTATGCGCAGGATAATGTTTTTTATAGATCTCGACAATTAGAATCTTCTCATATAAAAATCGATTCAGATATAACGAATCAGGATCCATTTAAAAAAATGTTGATACTAGGGTGATCGACTAAGTTTTCCAACCGGTTTTTAAACCGGTTTTTTCAGTCAATGTGCTGTCGGTTTTTTCAAAATGTTCAATTTTCGAATGTCGAATAGACCGATTTTTTTAAACACAAAAAACCGATTTTAAAAATACCTTTTTATTTCAAAAACCATGCACTAAATATTGATATTTGAATCGAAATTTATGATTATATTTTTTAATATTCATAAAGTATGATTTTTAATGGCTTAAAAATATAGTTTACGATTAAATAAATAAGTAATAATTATCCTTAATGTAATATTTTTGCACCTAATTTAAATGTTTAGTTTTTTTTTTATTCAGCGAAGAAATTGTTTTTCAAAGATTTTGTTTTAAAAGAGTTTCACCTGCAGAATCCTTTCAATAAAATTGGTTCTTGCTTTTTTCATATTAACCCATGGTTTCTGTTTATGCTAAGTAAATGTTAATATCATTTTTGATGATTATTTTCTTAGAATTTTTATACATGCCTATTATGCGTTTGTACTGATGTTTGTAACACCCAAAAATATTGGTCTAAGACCCACCTTCATTTGTACCAATTGGCTTTAAGTTGGCTTTATAGTCCAAGAACGAAGCGTGTTGAAATTGGTTATGATAGATCCATTATTTCCTCTAGCCCCCATACAAATAACCTACCAGAAAAGGGGTTTAACGATCATAAATCCCTTAAACGTAGCAGTAATTTTTGCACATCTAAGTTTAAACCTGTATGCCGAATTTTATGAAGATCGGTCCATAATTGACCATAGTACTGGTCCACAATTCCACAGGTCTAGAAAAAAAGACCCTTCCTCGAATTTTGATGCACACAATGGTGTAGGTTATTGTCGGCCTTGACCGACCATATCTTTTTTTCTCGTTCTTATCTTTTTTTTCTCGTTCTTAATGGGTTAATATTTATTTCCAAAAATAAAAAAGATTTATTGATTTTTCTGCAAAAAATCTGCAAAAAACCCGGTTAACCGTTTTTTTCTGAATTTAAAAAAGTGCAACCGGTTTTTTCAAAATACCAACTATTCGAACTTTTCGAAAACCGGTTTCTCCAAAAAGTCGAATAATCGATCACCCTAGTTGATACCAAACATTGCTTTGGACCCGCTCCCTGTAGGACTATATGATCCAAGCTCAAAACTTAAACACTCCTAAACCTCTTCTATTACTATGTGAAATTTCATTGAAATCGGCAGGAAATATATTAAATATTAAAAACAAAGAAAAAAAACTTACCTAATTTCGCTACCAATTGCACAACGATACTATCACCAGCCATTGCCCAGCGAACTTCGAAAGCCTTATCATCATATAAGACTTCACAATTAAGTTTTGACTATAAAAATTAATTAAAATATTAAAAGCAAAAACCAAAAACATAAATTATTCAAATGAAACTTAATCTTATAATTAATACAAACAAAATGTTATAAGCAAACCCATGATATAAAAAATAGAAGGTAGTTTCAATCAATTCGTATTAATTTAAAATCACTTTCTGACATACATAAGGATTATGACAATTTGTTAAAATAACGATACCATATTCAAATAAAATTTTACTTTTTATAAACTATTTTATATTTATTTTAAATTCAAACACTATTTCGTATTACACAAAAATAAAATTTAAAAAATTGTATACCAAATAAAATAAGAAGTGCAAAAGTAATTGCAGCGTCAAAACCCAGACGTTTTGGTCTAAAACACCATCGAAAGTTTCTACAGCAATACAACTGAAAGCTGCTAATGCTAAAGACTTCTATAAAGAAAATTCAAAAAAAAAAAAAAGCTACAATACGTAAGCTAGTTACATCAACTGATGAACCTTTAAGTAGCACCACTAGCATCCCATCTCCAATGAAACGCAATAAAACAATGTCCTCATCTATAAGCGAAGAATTACTAATAAATTGGGCTACTGATGAACGAGACGGCAGCATTTCGAACAATGAAGCGAAGAGATGAATTGCATTATTTGTGGGAAGGCAAAGAGTTCCTTACGTGATTATATTGGTTCAATTCATATGGACTAAAGACTAAATGCATGTCCGCACTGTTCATCGGAATTTCGTTCTTAACAAAAATACGAATCGTACGTATTTAAAGAAAAGTGCAACAAAACATGCTTGTCAGTATCCAAGTGTAACAAGCGTTTTAACACAGTTCCTAAATTGGAATTGCATATGCAAGAAATGCATTTAAATGAACCAGAAGCTGAATAAATGCCTAAATATTCAAAGGCTATAATTTTATGATCCATATTACTTTTATTATACATTTAGAACATTTTTAATTTAATTATTTAATATTCCCTAAATTAAAGGTTTTTAAATCGAAATTTATCTTTAAATTAATTTAAAAAATAGTATATAGAATATAATTATCATATACTAAAATTACACAATTTAATTTAAAAATCCCATGAAATTGAAAACTAATTGTAAATGTCGTCTGGCAACGTTCATTAAAAATTTTTATTTAAATAAAACTTCAAAAATCCTTATTTTTGTAAACAAAATATTGATTGAAACTACCTTCTATTTTTTATATCATGAGCAAACCTGTTTTTAATGTTAGAATTAAATAGAGAAATTAAGAAACGGAAAATTTAAAATTATTGAAAATTATTTAAATAATTAAATATGTATTAAATAATAAAATGCAAAGCGAGAGCATAAACCAATACAAGAAATACAGAAATAGAGAGATAATTCCTTCTTAGGTGGTCAACCTTGACAATGTATTTAAAATCAAATAAATAGAAAAATGATATAAAAAATATTAACATATTAACCAAACACCATAAAAAAATAAATATAAAAACAAAAATGTTTTATTAAAAAACCTTCCCAATTTTAGTAATTTCTTTTGGTTGTTAATACATATTTTTGGTACTTAATTGTTTTGTAATATTTTTGTAGTTGTTTTTGTTGTGTTTTTGAATAATTTTCTTTATATATAAATATGTTTTTCTTTAATATGAAAATATACATACAAAATGAAAAATGTTCCTTGAAATATAAATTTTGTATTTTTTTTTTTTTTTTGTAAATTTAAAATAATTGATAATAAAAGGCAAGAAATAAAGTAAAATACAATTTAAGAAAAGGAGAAAAATACAAAAAAAAAAAAATGTTTTAAAAAGAAGTTAGTAAGATTTTTAAGATGGCTATGGATCGGAATGTTGGTGGGTGGTAGGAAGGATTTGGGTAGAGCTTTCATACATACATATACAGGCATATAAGCAAAAACAAAAAAAAGCATACAACATAAACCTAATTCCAGTTAATTTTTCATTTGCCATAAAAATAATTCCTTTACATCAACATATTTCACTTTGTATCTATATTTTGAAGAATGGAAAAAATTTAATATATAAAAAAAATTAATATTTAAACACAATTTTTATTTTTTTCATTAAAATATTGTTTAAACAAAAACAAAATTTATTTATAAAAAAATTAATAAACTTAAATAAAAACTTATAAAAATATTAATTAAAATGAAATTTCACAGAATTGGCCGATTTTTTTTTTAATCATTTTACGTAATTTAAACATTAATAGACTTAAATGAAAGAAAAATTAAGTGGCAGCAGAATATTTCTAAAAAAGCGCATTAGTTTTAATGTTAATGATATAAACGAAATCTAAATACTTTTATAATTATAAATAAAATTTTGCTAAAACAGTAATTCATATATTCAAATTTAATTTGCAAGTAATTAACTATTAAATGATGTAGCTGAGCGTATAACTACAGCATTAATTGAGCTTTAGCAAATGATCTTTACATAGAATTGTAAATAAAAATAATTTGGAAATAATAATAAAAATAGGTAATGCAGAGAATAGAAAATAATGAAGCGACCAAAATTCGTTTGCAAAGATGTATTAAAAAAAATATATTTTTTTAAAAGAACAATAATTTACGCCAAAGTGAAAATCTTACTGACACTATGTTCTCTCCTCCATTTAAGCCTTTTTAATAAATTCTTTTAATATAAAAAATGAAATAAATATTTAAATAATATAAAAAACAATGATTATTATATTTAAGCACTTAAAGTTACAACTAAAAAATATGAAAATAATGAATGTTTACAATTTGACAGCATTAATTGTTTTAATTAATTATTATTTTTTTCTTTTAAACTGTTTTGCTTGATGAGAGCTATTTGTAATAAAATATTATTATTATTCTAATTGATTCATTTTATTTTGATTTTCAATTTAATTCAATTAGAGTTAAACATTTTTCTTATGTTAATAAAAATATAAACTTTTCTACGATTTTATTATATGTCTGTTTGTTTATGGTCTATGCACTATTTATTCCACAATTTTCTACACATTTAAATTATTGAGTATAGAATTTATATGTTTTTTTACCTGAGGACTAATACCCAACATTTTAAGAGATGGTGGTACATTCAAATTTTTCGGTATACGAACATGACCAAAATCGACAGTGAATGCTTCGCACCAAATACCAAAATGACCAATATCAAAAATGGTCAAATCATCGGGTAGGGTAAGAACAATAGTTTTGCGATCGTAACGTCTTAAAGGATCTTCTTTACCATTCTCATCGGGTATACGTAAACCATTGGGTGAGGGACGATCTCCTTGGCCTACCCAAAATTTAGCATCTACGGAGAGCAAAAAGGAATTGATTTACTAAAAAAAATTCACTAAACTAATTTTTCATTTTACTTACCAGGTGCTTCACCATCATAACTAAAATTGGGCACTAATAATGTCTGGGCATCTACTATAACAATATTGTCAGATTTTACATCATGTACACCATTTAAATTGTTAATCTTTTGTGGGCGAGGAAAATCCAAATTATTAGGTATGGTAACATCACCAAAATTAACAGCAAATTCATCACACCACACTGAAAACCATTTGATATCTTTAAGACTTATACCCTCTGGAAGAGATAAAGTAATATCCTTATTTCTATAGCGTCTTGTTAAGGCGGCAGTGCCTCCTCTTTCATCACGCAAACGATATGCTCCTTCATTGCTGGGTTTGTTTGTATTGCCCACATAAAAGTAGGCAGCTATAAAATGTTACATTTATTCATTTATTTATTTGCCAGTACACAATTAATTATGTTGTTTTTATTACCTGGTGCTTCACCATCATAGTTGAATTTTTTCACAAATATTGTTCTTGAATCAACTGCGTAAACATCACCGGAAACACCATGATGTAATCGCTTTAATGAACCAATTTTTGTACCATAATATGGAAATGAAGCACTTGTAAATGGGACCACTGAAAAAAAAAAAATACAAATAATGATTATAATTATAATAAAAAAACAAAAACTCATCATGAATCTCATCTTAAATAATATTACTAACTAATAATACGAATAAAAACTAATTTATAATCATTAATTATAACTTTTTTTTCATTTGTTTAATTTGTTAAACAAAAATATAGCTAAAAACAAAAGACTTAGGCCACAAACTTGTTTTGTTTCATTTAATACGCATGTTTGTATGTTTGTATAACCTAACAGTTTTAATGTTGAGATTTTATAAAATTTCTGGAAATATCTTAATTTTGTTTTTTATGTATATTTTAATTAAAAAAGAATATCTAGAAATATTTAACTAATTTAAAAAGATTCAAAACAAATCGATTTAATAATAAATATATTCTATTTTATTTTTGTCACACAATTATAACGGTTTATACGATTTATGTTTTATGTATTTAATATTTTATTTTTTGTGATTTTAAATTTCATAATGTTGTCATAGGTTTTTTTAATATTAATTTTAAAATAGAGTTTTATTATAAATATATGTATATGACTTTTAAACGCAAAGAAATAATTGTTTATTTAATTTTTTCTTGGAATAACAAAAAAAAAAAAAAAAAAAAAAAAATAATATTCCAAGTGACTTCCTTTGTTTAAATTGTTTTTTGATTTTAAATAATACACAAAAACGTTTTCAAAATGATTTCAATATGGAAATCATTTGTATTTCTAGGAAATACAGTATATTAATTAAATTTGTGAAACATTGTAGTTAATTAATTAAAGTTTAATTGTTTTTAAATTTGCCTTTCAAATAATCGACTTTTTAGGCTCCTGATATCTGGGTGGCATATGAGTAGAGAATGTATTCCAGAATTTCACATTTTTCATGTCCGGGAATTTCGTTCGGAATTTCTCGGAAATTTTAAAAGTAGATCAAGTAGAAGAAAATTGTGTGAAATTTATCAAAAAATTATATATTTTAGTAATTTGTTTAAAAAAATTTGGCTAAAATTTCAGTTGGTAAGTTTTAATGCAAAATTCATTAGATGATTAGTATGTGCATAATCTATGGCATGAATGTAATTAAACGTATTAAATGTACAGAATACAAACCAAAGAGAAACAAGAGACGAAACTAATTGTCAAAAACCTAATTCGGTTGTCAAAAACTTAACTCATGCAACAACAAAATACATGTAATAACATACATTTTGTTGTTGCCAAAAGAAAATAACAAAAAATTTTTGTTTAAAAAAAAACAATTTTATTTAATTGTCAGTCGAGAATTTCGTCTCTATGTGTTACTCTATGATACAAACCACAAAGTGGAAAAGTAAAACTGACATTCTACATATACACATACAAATTTATAAGAGGTAGACATTTAGAATTTGTAACATACAAATTTGACAAAATATTAGGTAAATTAAGTAGTGAGTCTGACAAGTTATTATTATTTATTCATATAGTTTTTAAGTGGAAGGTAATATAAAATATTCTCTGTTATGTATGATAAAGTCCGATCGGATCTGTAAGTTAAAAGTGTGTGTTTTATAAGGGAGATAGGAAATTTAATTGTCAAAAATTCTCTTTTGCAATCTACATTTAAACGTGACTAAAACCAAAAAATTATGTTCATATTTCATAATTTTTTAAAAATTGTTAGGATATAAATATTTTAATAAAAAGTATTTTTTTTTTTTTTAAATTTAAGAACAACGGGTATCACCAATATTAATGACAAAAATATCTGCAACATAAATGACCGTGTAGCATTCTGGTAAGTTGATGTACTTTTAGATGCGATACCCTTTGGTTACTTTTTATACAATATTAGATCACCTGTAAGGGTTTCGGAAAAAGCGATCATCAGCTATTACTTTTAGAATTATTAAATTCTATTCTTGATTTATATATATATTTAAATAAGACAATATTGTGTTTATATCAAAATAATCTCTTTCACGACATGTCTATTCATTCGAGTTGATTAAACAGTAGATTAAACAATGGATAAAATTTTCCTTTCTCAGTACTTTTAGAAGTTATACACAATGAAATTTTAGTTTTAGTATCATTTTAAAGATGAAGATATTGCCTTTAAAATGATATATAGTATGTTGATTAAATTCGAAAGTTCAAAGGTCAAAATTAAACTTATAAAAGTGGTTAAATCATCAATATATAATTTTTTTTAAGAATTTTAAAATACCGTTTTCGAGATATGCAGCTTTGATCATTATATTATAGATTTTGACTTTTGAACTTTCGTTTTAAAGTCAATATCTTTTTCTATTAAATGAAATACAAATTAGAATTTTACAGTGTATAGTTAAGAAGTTATGAGCAATAAACACTTTTGGAAAAAATCTATAGTTTTTTTAATTTTTAAAACATCATATTTTTGGACGGGAAAGGGTCTTCAGTCTGAATATCTGTAATATGAGCAACATTTGCAATAGGTAATAACGAATTTCATTGAAATCTGAGATATCAAATCATAAAATTACTTTTTTTGTCCGTTTTGAATTACTCCCATACATTGGAGTTAAATGGTCCGAAAATGATACTTAATTTAGGGGATGGTGATACCAATATTTTAATGATCACATTTTTTTTTATATTTATTAGTAAGTAATAAATTCAGTTTTAGAATTATAAGATTATTTTGACAGAATGGTAATGGTACATTGGGGTTAAATGGCTCGAAAATGGCGCTTAATTTAGGAAAAGATGATGTAAATAATTTAAAAAATACTTATATTGTAAAAAAAGTAAAAAAAAATTTATATTTTTGGAATTTTAAGATTTTTTTAGAGAATTCTGATGTCCGCCCTACTGTCTCTATGTTTGATAATTTTTGCTAACCTGCCAATTCAAAATCGTTTATTTTAGAACTCAATCAAGATATCGACTTCGAATTTTCTTTATTCGATAGATAATTTTGTTTAATTTTGTTTTTTAATTAATTAAAAAATAATAATAATATATATACATATATAATAAAATCGGTAGAAAATATTGGGCTATACATGGAAAAATGTTAACAAGATCTTGCAAAATTGAGATTGTTGAAATCCAACCAGGGGGGTAATTCTCGCATTCATATGCGAACGTGTTCTTATACAAATGTGCGTTTTTTTTTACTTTTGGGATTCAAATAAAACTTATCGAAATTTCTAATGATAGCATTTGATAACGAGCGATTATTCGAACGCAACCTTGCGAGTTTTTACTCGTAAGAAAAGAAGCATTCGAATCACCTTTTTTTCTTGCGAAAAAGTGTATAAATAAGAAAATATAAGTTAAAATTATACAAATGTAATAAAAAAAACAGTTTCTTAGTATTTATTTATTTTTTTTTGCTTAAAATTTTAAACAAGAAATATACAAAAAATACTATTCTGAGGAACATTAATGTTAAAGCATACATATTTGGCCGAGGGCTTATCGCCGAATAGTTTCCAAAGGAAACAAAACTGTAACCAACTTTATGAACATTATGCCACCAAATTGATGATTCTCTCCGAGAATATTTAAGAATTCTTGTATTTTTTTTGGAAATGATTTTGTGGTTCTATTTCACGTTTAAATCGGAAAAGGAGCAATAAAAAAGGAAATTGGAAAATTTTAACTTATTTAATTTTTATTTTCGATTTTTTTTGTTTACTTTGTAAAAACATTGGTTTTTCTTTACATTTTCTTATATTTATTCAGTGTTATAAAACAAATTTATTCAAGTTTTTCACAACACTGAAGAAACATCTCGAATGGTTTGCTATCGAGTAACATCATTAGAAAAATAAGTACTATCGAAATTATTTTCTATTCGAAGTTTATTTCGATCACGAGTGCGAGAATTACCCCCCAGAAGTTATAGATTTATTTCCACAAATGATCGATTCTGCTCCACATTTTAATGTTTTATAAAGCAAAGAAAAAAGTCTGTAGTTAAGCAGTTTGTTTTTTGTATGAGAGCTGCTGGTATTAAAGTAGACAATATATACTATTTTTCAGAATTTTTTTCAGAATCATCCTTAACATTTTAAGTTGCATTTTAATAAAGTTTAAAATTTCAATTTTCAAAATAATAACAAAAATATTTGCTCAAAATATAGTTTACAAAGATTTAAAGAAAAGTTCACTTTAAGACCTGAAGTTGATGATTCCATTTTAAATTTTTTAACTGTTGCAGTTGCATATTTATGGTAATTTTACTAAAAAAACCCCAACACTTTTTAGTTTTTGCAAAACTCAGCAATGACCTTTTTTTGTATTTCACCCAATAAAATAAATCATCAATAAAAAGTCCATATTAGATAGAGTCTTATGAAACTCATTAAAATTTAAAGTTGCAATAGCCTTTACCTTGTTCATACAAATTTAAATCAGAGATTGTAACACTTTTCAAAACCCATTTTATACCAAAGACACACTGACACACATAAAACTTCCAAACGTTATCTACAAACTATTAAACGCATAAAAATAAAATAAAATAAAAAAACCCCACTGAACTGGAGACAATATTAATAATCAAATACATACGATACGTACAAGAAAATGTATCATAAAAAAGTAATTTTTTAAAGTAAATTGAATTATAAATAAGTTAAATGTTGTTTTTTAACTGCTTAAACTTTAAACAAAAATCCAATTAAATATATAAATAAAACTCTATAAACGATTTGCAAACTTTAAAAATAAATATTAATTACAGATCGAAAACAAGTTTAATAAATACAGTGAAATAAAATATGATTTTGCCATTGAATGCACATGCGCATGTGTCTTTATTACATAAAGGTAGTGTTGAATATAAATTTAAACTATTGCAATTACAATTTAAAGTACATTTAAAATTGCCAAAATAAAAAGAAGGGGTATAACTTTTTTCACAAAAAATTTACATGGTATCACCTTATGGGCAATACTGTGGTGATTTTGGATCATTTTGTGACAAAAATCTTAAGCTATGGTCACATTTGATAACATTTTCGTAACTACTAAATTTACAAGAATATGTTTGTCAGCGTCAAACAAGATTCGGTAAAATGTTAGCCATGAATCATGGCCCATTAACGATAAGTAAAAAATATTTTCCCATTAAAATGGAGAAATTAGAAAATCCTTTATATAGTGGTTACGTCATTTTGGTCAAATTGTTGACTAGTCTGAACTCGCCTTCACGAACAGAAAGCAATTTCTAAAATATTGTAGATTTTTTTGGTTTGAAAAATTTTTTATATTATGACAAACAGTTGCACTTTACTTTTGTAATAGTAAAGCATTTTATAATTACTATTAATTAATTTTGATACTACTATGAAAAAATAATTAAAGATTTATCATATATTGCTCCGCTCATTGTGGTAAAAGAGATCGACAAACCGCTTAATTGAGGGAAATATGATATCAGTATTTTAATGTTTACATTTTGTTTTATAATTAATCAATAAGTAAAAAATTCATAATTAAAATTTTAGAATGTTTCTTATTATTACTTTTTTTTAATTTTTATTTTGCAAATTTTTAAATCAAAAATCGTTTAATTTTTGTCTCAATAAAGACATCCATTTTTTTATTCGATAGATAATTTTGTTTATTACTTTAACTTAGAAAATTATTATAAAAATGGTCCAAAATGTTGGGCTGGAAATATTGACTCGAAAACTATAAGAGATAAATGTAAACATGTTTTTGAAAGGCCCCATCAAGAGCTTTAAAGTGATATAAAAATCTTTGAAATCAGTTAAGGAATAACAATTTGGTTAGTGGTTAAAAATGTCTATGTCAGAGGTACCCTCTTACATTTTAAAATTTTACCCTCCTAGGTGACTTAAAGTTACAGATTTATTTAAAAAAATTTCAAATCTATCCCACTGTATAATGTTAAATAAAGTAATAAAGAATTAAGTCTACATTTTAGGTGTTTTTTGTATGGGACGCTCACATTATTTTAACAAAATTTTTGTTATATTAATCGACACTGAACATGTCCTCTTGAACCAGTCCTGTTACCTATTCTGTGACCTGTTACAAGGGGCTAATTAGCCACCTCCAATGACAACCACATGTAAAGGTGACAGGTTCCTCTAATGGGACCGGTCACTTACCCTGAGAACCTGTCACGTTACTAGTTTTGAATCGGTTCTCTTTCCTCTAGGGTATTTATTAATAAAAAATATTGCAATAATACCAGTTTAAAAATTTCATATTTTGAAAACTTTAATTCTTTTGGTGCGGAAACTTTTTTAACGATTGCGAAATATAATCTCGCTTTTCTATATTTGTCCATGACCTCAACGGCTATGTCATGTAAATTTTTATATTCGCAAAATTTGCAAAAAGTTTTACCTCTAATATACATATGTATATATATGTTTATATGTTAAACAAATGTTAACGTGGCTGTTAGTTTATTGAACTTTTTTCTTCGTGTGTTAATTTAATTTACATATTTAGATAATGTTGAATTAATTAATGATATTAATTTATTAGTTATTTTTTTAGTTTTAATAATATAAGTCAACAATAAGGTAAAAAAAAAATATATCACAAATTACACCAGTATACAAGGATTTGGACCATATAACTGATTCTAATGTTATTTGAGGCGTCCAACTACTTCTTCTGGCAATACTATTTCACTTTTCAAATATTCCATAGAGTAGAAAAAAAGTAACGGTATAGAGGGTGGCATTGTAAAAAATACATATAATTTTTATTTAATATATGATTTTAAAAGTTTTAAAGTACTTAGTTAACAATTTAAAAAGCGACGATTTTGGGAAATTGTAAGGTAATAATTTCCTTATCAAGAATCAAACCTGTATTAATACCATAGAATGTAAATCTTAATTATTTCATATCTAAGAAACTGTTGCACTGAAAGTCTGGAGGTTTTGTGTTAATAGTTTTCTTGCCAAGTTTCAGAATTGAGATAAAAATAGGTAGGAATACAAAAACGTTGATAAAATTAGAAACACTAAGAATTTTAATTTGAAAATTATATCATAAATGAGGCTTAGGGAATATAATGGCATCAAAAACGCAATTTCATAAAAAGGTTTTGAATATATATTATAAAGTTAAATTACCATTATGTAAAAATTTTAGAAGATAATGAATTAAAATTTCATATTTTCTTAAAAAAATGTTACATAATAGGGATTCTATTCCAAAAAAAAAAAAAAAAAAAAATTTGCGCGAAATATTTTTGCAAAATATTATATAACACTTTACTGCCATTAATGAACATTTTGTTAATATCAAGGAAAAACTTTAAAATGTCGCATTTAAATCACAGGTAATAAGACAAATAAAGCATTAAATATTTATAATATAATCATTACTAATTATACCAAGATTTTTATTAAACACTTATATATTTTGTTACAAACGTTGTATCAACAAATGTTGAGCATTTTATCAGTTTTTTAAATATTATAAATAAAAATTAAGTTAGTTAAATCTTAAAATCAAAGTCTTATAACTTCAATCAATTAATACTGTATTAAATTTTATAAATTTTCAAATACCTATAAGATTCCTTGCTATACTATTAGGAATGTCAAACGGGACTGGTTTTTACAAATCCCGGGATTCGGGATTTTATAATTTCAAATCCCAGGATTTTTCGGAATTCGGGATTTATTTTTCGTATGAAAACACTTCTTAAATACAAAATGATGTAGGGTACAAAAAACATTTTATACCCTACATCACCATAGGTGGTTGGGGTATTATGCGTTTGTGCTGATGTTTTCAACGCACAGAAAAAATCATCGGATCCCCACTTTAAAGTATACCGTTCGACTCAGAATCACTTCATGAGTCGATTTAACGATGACAGTCCGTCCGTCCATCCGACTGGCTGGCTGGTATCTGTCCATGTAAACCTTGTGAATAAAGTACAGGTCGCAATTTTAAAGATATCTTGATGAAATTTGGCACGAATAGTTATTTTAGCACGAGGACGAAGCCTATTGATCGGTCTAGTATTTCACCTAACCCACATACAAATGTCCTCCCGGAATAGGGCTTAACGCTAATAAATACCTTTAATATATTAAATTATTTAATGGAACTTAGCACAGTGAAGTATAAAATTTTATGAGAATCGGTCCATAATTTACCATAGCTTCCATATTTACCCACTTCCGAGAATCGCCCTATAGTGCATAAAATCATATATGTGATTTTGTAATCCCGAAAAATTCCGGGATTTTCGCGATCGGAATTTCGGGATTGGCATCCCTATAAACTATACAGAATTTGTTTAAAGCATTCCTCTAAAATAACATTATACCGTAACAGAGTATAAATACTTATTTGATAATTAATTTGGAGAAGAAATATCGGAATTCATTAAGCTTCCCAACTCACTTAAAATAATAAATATTTCCTAAACTGTTTATCCGATTTCAAAGATATAAGTATCAGTTGAAAGCCCTTAAATAGATATTTATAAAAACACAAATAAAACTTTTATAAAGTTCTTTTAACATAATTTTTTTGGGGAATAGTTTTTTTCTTTATAACCATAAATAGATTATCATACATAGTGTCTGCACATTAAGTCGGTTACCAAATTTCTATGTTCAATGTTTCTTTTTAGAGTTTCTAAAATCAGCCCATATACCCATATTCATTCTTGTGAACTTTGTATAAACTTTATTTATAATATTATTGCATATTTAGATTTCCTTTAATGAGATGTACAATAAGAATTTTTAATCGATCTTTATTAATTACATTAATGGGATATTATTCAATAATTGCTAAATGCTAACAAGTCCAATGTAAATTAATAATATTACCAATTTTATTTTTCAATTAATCCTGATCTAATGAATCAAGTCAAAAATTTTTTATAAAATTTTCATTTGTAATTGTTAAAAGTAAACAAGCTGCTTATTACATTTTCTTTCTATATATTAGTTTATTTATTTAAAGTTCACTAATTATATTTATGACTTAAACTTTTATATAATAAGTACTTATTTAAATAATAAAAATTATCGTTTATTTTTGTAGTGAACAATTTCTAAAAAAAAAATAAAACTAAATATGTATATTTGTACAATATTCAAATACATATACACAATGTTGTTTAAATATTAAAGAACCGGAATATAAATAAAACATTTTTATTACGAAAAATGTTTAAAATTTTCTATAAAGTCATGGTCAAAACGTTATTACTGCGACATACATATGTATGTACATTTATATACATAATTTTTATATTATATTATTTTAAATAAATGTATTGCAGCTAGACGTAATTAAGAAATAATATATATTTTTTTTAATCTAACAAAAATCAAACAAAACTTGACATTTAAGCGTATGTATTAAAACTAGACAGAAAATAAAATAACATTTAAGTATTTTTGTATTTTATTTGAAAGTTTGTTTGTTATCTTTACCCTAAAAGGAGTTAATTTCGTATTGCAAAGGTGATTAATTTAATTTTGGAGTATTTAAAAATATTTTATAAGTTTAGCAAAATGTGTTTACAATTTGAAAAAGTTTTTTTCTATGCCTTATTCAGTACTTAATTTGAATTTTATCTTAAACCGTTTTCATGTATAAAGCGTAAAATTGTACATTTTTGAATAGCCGATAGTCGAAAGTATATTACAAATTCTGCACTAAACTGTACCAATTTGTATGTCCGAGTTGCCTTACTTTGTGATGCCATAGCACCGTCTACAAAGTCAGATTTATAAATTGGTATAGAATATATTTTACATAAAGTAAAAACTATATTCGTTAGAGATAATAACGCATCATATTTCAACCTATTTTCCATACAAATCATTTTTATGAATATCACACTTTAAATTGTTTTGTATTGAACAAATTTTAGGTACATATTACAGTTGGACATATTTTACCCTAGTACTTATATAATAAATATAAAGGTAAAAATCTAGAAATCCATTGGGTCCTTTGAAGACAGAAATAAATATGAGGGAATAAGAACCTGATGTATTTACTAGGGTACGAATAATGTTCGTTCGAATTATTCGTACAATTATTAGGAATAATTATTTGAAGAATTTTAATATGGTCTTTTTTGAATAACGAATTTATTTCGAATATTTGAATAAAACGAATAATTTAATTCTTTTACAATTGAAGAGATTTTATTTGATTATAAAAAAAAAAATAAAATTTAAATAATTGCACTTTTAATTTTATAAAAACAAAATTGACTGAAATCTACTCATTTAAATTTTATTATTTTTTAAGTTAATTTCTGAAGATTTTTGTTAGGTTCCATAAAAGTGACCTTTGAGGATAGATTGTTTATATCAATAAATGTCAAATTACTGCAACTTTTATATTTATATGCAAGAGGTGTAAAAGGTAAACGGGTTAAGAAAACTTGTTCATCGTCGGGATTTTAATTTTATTTTTCTAATTAAATGCCTTTTTTTTGAAGTTTCACAACACAAATTTAAATATATTAAATGGATTTTTGAAACAACTGCAAAACAAAATAGAAATAAATATATAAATATTTAAAAAAACTTAAAAAATCATAGATATTTGACTTTATTATTTTTTTTATTATTCGAATAGTTTTAAATACCTGTACCCATGTTCTGTAACTTTGTGAGATAATTTTATTTCGAAAAATTTATAGTCTTCTTGTTTAAAACAGGGTGATTAATAATAAATCGTCTGTTTTTTTGTTGACATTAAATGTGTTTACTTCAAATATTATATGAATCAATCTGCTAAAAACTGGATGATAATAGAATTTTAAAATTGCTTTCGTTTCGAAAACTTTTCACAAGTTACAGAACACGGGTACTGATCAAATAATTTTAACAAACTAAACTATTCGAATTATTCGTTTTGTTCGAACAACTGGAAAACCGAACAATTTGAATACCCTAGTAGATAGTTCCAAACTAATTAGCAGACAAACAATAAAAATAACTGTTATTTAAAATAAGAAACTTGTCCTCGATAACAATTATTATAAGTTATTGCAAAAGTATCTTAACTTGTATGTCTTAATTTTAAAAAGATTTTGTTTTATTCAGCCAATCCATAAAAGTCTAATATAGTGACAAATTAAGAATTGTGCAATGTTTGCCTTATACTAGCCAATTAGATTCAGTCCCATTATATATTCCACTCTGATCATATTAATTAGCTAAATTTTAAAATAAATAGTTTTGCTAAAGTAAAAATTAAATTTCAAAATATTAGAAGTTGAATTTGAGAATATTATTTGTAATTATTGAATAGATAAATTTTAAATGTTAGTTTTTACAAATTTATTGCTAAAAATTAACATTTGTCATAAAATATTAAAAATTCATTCGGCACGATTTAAAGAACCGTTCGACTCAGAAATACCTCCTGAGTTGATTTAATGATAACCGTCCTCGCTGTCTGTTCAAGTTTGCGAAAAAAAAGTGATGGTCGCTATTTTAGAGATATACTGATAAAATTTGTCACGAATAAATAATTTGATACAAAAACAAAGCCTATTGATTATGCTTATGATCGATTATTATACTTAGCCCATATATAGAAAGGTCCTCCTGCAATAAGAGTTTAAAACTCATATTTAAATGTCTATAATATACAAATATTTTAATGCAATTCGGCACAAATAAGTTACATTTAATTATAACTAAGTATGTGTGTCAAATTTAATAAAGATTGGTCCATAATTGTTTATAGTTCTCATATAAATTCCTCATATAAAAGTTAGTATAATAAATATGTTTGAAACAAACTACTTTTATATAATTAGCTAGAGCCGATATATAAGGCTCACACTAAACCACTCTAAAATGCATATACGTACTAGGTATCAAAACAATATTAAGAGTCATATACATACATATGTATATTAAGAGGTGAATTATGAGCGGGGCACCCAAAAGGTCTGGCATATTTTATAATTAATCTTTAATGGTTACAACGACATAAATATAATACCAGTATTTATATATATTTAATTATAATTATTAAAAAAAATATGAATCCATCGATCTTTTAATATTTATTATAATTTAACAGTTAATGTGATAGATTTGAGATCATTTTAAAAGTAAATTTAATTAGAAAAACCAATATGTGCTTTTAAAAAAACTTGATCAAGACAATCGAATTTTAGTACTACGAATTGGTAACTTTATGAAAAGTAGCGAATTGTTCTTCTAATAAAGATAAAAATCTAAATTCGGCATTTACTATCGAAATTCGTTTATAGATTGTTGACATTTCAAAAATAAATTATTTATTATAAATATAAATTTTTATCTGCTTTTTTGGAATAAAAACAAGAAATTCTTAAAATATAATTTAAATATATACACGTGCTATTGACCTAGTTACTACATATAGATTTAGTTGTAAGTATAAGTCATCGTATTACATTTTACAATACAAAAGCTAAAATTTAAGCTACGTTTTATAGTTACAAGACCCTTGAACTCCCTGAATGAGTAGCGAAGTACAATTTTCAGAATAAACATACTTGAAAGCCAGCAAGAACAACTATAAGCCGTGGTTGTATCAGGATCTTTAAATAAAATATGTTCACAAGAATTGAATATAAAAACATTAGAATCTAGAAAAGATTTTAATGCAACTATCTATCGACAGTTCCATTATCGAGAAATTTTCAATTTTTTCTACTACGATGATCCTAATTGTAAAATTCCTTATAAACAAGGGTAAGAAAACAATCAATAAACGTATTGTAATCATCCTTTGATATCATTCATTAATGTTTTCTATATATAGTTATCTCCTATTAATATGTCGATGAACAAAATTTCCTCCATGACAACCAACACTATTCCAAAATTAATTTTTACAAGATATATATGAAATTTATAATATAAACAAAATTTTTGTAATAAAGAAGATATTATTTGAAAAAAAAAAAAAAAAATAAAAATTGAGGCGGCCTAATATTCTCATCTATAGTTTGTGGAATATAACCCTTGTAACCGAATTTAGTACATGCAACCGACAAAATTCAATTGGCTAAAAATTCGGTCATCACAACGAATGTGTTTTCTCTGTGTACTAAGTTTATACAGACAAAATTTCATATTTACAGGATCTAAAATTAGAAAGTAACTTGTAGATATAATAACATATCAAAATGGGGGCATAATTCTCAGTAGAGAAACTGTGTTAATTATAGATCATATTTTTTGTTAAATGTATGTAAGTCAAAAAATACAATAAAAATTATCCGTTTTAAAGAAAATGTGGGCATGGAATTCGATAAAACTTTAACAAAGCCTAAATTGTGTAAAAATTAATTCTTTAATACAGAAATTAACATTAAAATTTGTTATTATCCAGTTACGAATTTAATGTTACTAAATTGAATACAATATTTTGAAAAAAAAAAAAAAAATATTCTAGTGAATAATATCTTTGAATTTCTACTGCATATGAATAAATCAATAGTTTAAGGAAGTTAGCACTTTCGAATACTGACCAAAGTATTCGAAAGTGCTATCGATTTCAAATTTTATTCAAAGCATTCTCGAGCAAATCTTTCGAAAACGATATCAAAAAGGTTTACTTGGCGTTCAGTTTGTGGCAAGAGAATCTTTGTTCTCGAAATTCGAAAGTGATATCAATAGTGAATGTTTTGCGCCATGGACTTCGTATCACAAAAAGTAACATTCACAATTCGTTATCGATAAGATAAACTGTTCGAAAAATGTTCGTAACTTCTATCGTAAAATATTCGAAAAAGATAATTTAGCAATATCGAAAAATATTTGCTAGTTATATCGTTCCCTGTTTGCTTTCGACTTAGGCTAATTATATCATTAGTAAACCTTTTAAAGTGTTTCGTTTTTATATTGTTCCTGAAAAAATATATTTTGCCAAAAAATAAAAGAGTATATTTCAAATAAAATGATCATTTAATTCAATATCAATTAATTTATACTTATATTTTTTATGCAATAATGACATATATTTCTTTTGTTTCCACTACTGAAAACAAAAACAAAAAAAAAAAAAAAAAATTATCGAAAAATTTCAGAGGATTATTCGCTAAATCGAATGTTCACTTTTTCTTTTATTTTCGATAAGTTCTCGTACATTTGAATTTTAAAAACTACTGATAATTATTCGCTGAAGTGAACGTTCGTTCTCATTAAAATTATCGGAAATATTTCTAACAATTCTATTTCGAAAAACTATCGCAACTTGTTCACTTTTTCAAATGTTCATAAATTAAACATATTTTTAACTTTTTTCTAACGTTTTAGAGAACGTTCGTTCAATTTCGATATATTAGTTAGGCGGGTTAGAATAACCAAGAAAAATATTTATTGGTAGTAGAACTTCTTGAAAAAAATATAGATACTTAATATTTAAATTAACAGAATATCTTTAAAAAGTAGATTTTTATAAAAACCAAATTTAAAATAAATTTTTTAATAATATTAGAATTAATAAAAAAAACATATTTTATTAAAAACTAATAAATTTGGTATTATTTGCGCGTCCATTTTTTTAGTATCAAAATTTATTACTGTAGAAAAATAAAGAAGGTCTTTAAATTGTATCAAGGAAAATTAATTTGAAATGGTGATAAATTTCGAAAATGAATAAATTTGCATAAATAATTTTATATTGTATTAATCTGGCCGTATCGAATGGAAAAAAACTATAAAAAAATACACACGTAAAAGAAATAAAGCATAATTAAGGTTATAAAAAGACGAAAAAAAAAAAAAAAAAAATAAAACAAGTATGGATCTTAAGTCTTTTGTTTTCCAAATTTGTATGTTTGCTTAATTTTACACCAAATAGTAAAAACTAATTTGTTATAATGTTTGCATCTTAAGTCTTTTGTTTCTTTTTCATACACTTGTTAAAATTATGGCGTAAATTTTTTTTTTTTTTTTTAGTTTTGCAAAATGATTATTTATTGCTAATTTATAAATGAAGTAGCTGAAATTTATGATCATTTTTTATTACTTTATTTTACTTACAACTTAAACAGATTAATCCATAAACATATAGCATTTTGGGGCTTATTAATGGATGTAGCATCATTATATATAAATGCTTTTAAATATATATATTTTTTTATTTAAATTAAGGCCGTTTCTGACCGTTATTTACTTAAGAAAGAAAATCACTCAAACTATAAGAAAATTAAAAAGAAATTTTTATTAAATTAATATTTTTTGAATATTTTTATTTAATTTTTTATTTTTTTTTAGATTAAGGACTTTTTTATAATCCTGTTTTAATTTTTTTATTTAATTTATATTCAATAAATTGTATGTTTTTTTTTTTTTTTTTTTTTTTAAATTTCTTACATTCACTTTTGTGTTAGATTTTGCAATACACACAAAAACTACACTTTTTTGGTTTAAATAAATATTATCCAACTTTTTTTTTTCTTTATCACGAGAGCTTATTTTTTCGATAATCAACCGATCACTATGAACACCCAAACCGTACTAACTATTTAAATGCCAACTTAATATTAACTTGGCTCTACAGATGCTGGCTGGTGGCTTTCTGGCTAGTTAGCTGGCTTGTTTGCTTGTTTGGTTTGTTTTATTTGGTTGTTTGTTGATTAGTTTTGTAGTGACTGGTCTGGACATCATATAAGTAATAACCCACCACAACAAATGTTGTTTCTTGTTTTCTCAAGACACCATTTCTTCCAAAAGACACAACAATAATGAGATACCAGCAGCAACGACATTAGCAAAATACTGTGTATAAGGGGAATTTAATATAAATATGCAATATATTAAATACATATTTAAAATAATTTTTATAACTTTACAGAATAAGCAAGATGGGGTCATAGGTTAGAACTAAAGTAGACATATTTTTGTTTTTACTTAGACCAAATTTAGCACAATATGCTTATGAATCGTTTATTATAATTTGATATATTAAATATTTATTACATTCTTTCACTGTTTGTTATATGAAATAGCCCTTATTTATCTAATAGTAGTGGTATGTGAATACCAACATTACGTTTAGACTTCTGTGTATATGCCATCTAATCATAAAGCTTGCATAAATGTTGTTCATCATGTTGCCGGGATCAACATCAGCACAATTTGAAAATGTTGTTGGCGATATTGTTGCCATTGTTAAATACATTTTATTTGAGTTTTTCATTTTTCACCTACTGTAGAGTTAGCTACCTGTTTTTTATATATTTTTATTTAAAGAAGATGTTACTCTTAGTGATTTATTAAATTTTTTTAATTACATTTTTTATACAAACATTTTTTGATTTTATATTTATTTATAATATTTTTTAGTAGATTTTTTGTGTATGTGTGTTACTTTGTTTTAGTGACATAAATTTGTTTTTTAAAAAATACGAAACTTGTTTTTTTAAATCGATAATTTTTAAATTGCACTCTTGATATGGTGCTACTGCAATGTTTATAGAAAAATATTTTAAATTTAAGTCAGTTAACTGGCATTTTTATTTTTATATTTTTATTGGAACGGTATATGAAGTATTTAGTTTCTATTCCGTGTTGACATTTATATATAATATGCATATGTATATATGTTGGTTGGCAGATAGCCTTGGCCTAAGTTGTATTGTATGTAAATATATTAAAAAAAAAAAAAAAAAAAAAAACTCATATTACTCATTCCAAAAAAGTATTAACAAAATTAACAATTTATGCACAAATACATTTGTATAATAATAGGTGGAAATGTTAGTTTATAATTGTTCTTAAATAGTCCTTAAAGAAAAAAAAAAATATATTATATACCCCCCTCCAAAAATAAAACTTTTACACCACTTCAAAAGTAGAATTAAGAGCATATTTTGTGCTTTTTTGGAAATTATTAATAATCATTTAAAAAAGTAAAAATAAATGTATTTTTATTATATTTAATAATTTCTAAAAAATAAAAATTATACAAACTTCCCGGGAAAAATTTAAGAAAATCATTAGTTCTAGAACTGGTGTAATCAGAACCACTTCAGATTCTTTAATAACATCCTCAGAACTGGTTTTATCACAACCAATTCTGACACTAATGGAGTAGAACATTATTCAGATTCTAAATTCGTTTTAAGGAATGTTTTAGAGAACTAGTGCTTAAGAACTAATTCTGTATGACTTCTACATCACTTCTGAGAACAAATTATTGGTTCTCGAATGACTTCCTAGAACTGTTTAAAATACTTGTATAAAAAATTTCAAAAATTAAAAAAAGAGTATTTACAAATTAATAAATAAAAAAAATAAAAAAACAGATTCTGAAACCGGTTCCTAACGCTTCTATGGAACTAGTTCCGAATGTGACAATTTCGAACAAAAAATTAAAGAACTAGAACAAACAAAAATCATTGGTCGTAACGCCAAAGTAGAACAAGTACAGGCTATTTTCATGTGTTCTGGAACTAGTTGTAGAACTAATACAATTTTTCCTGCGTTAAAAGTTATTTTTATTATTTGTTACTTGTGAATAAAATAAAAAAATAAAATACATTTATTTTATTTTAATTTCTTATACCTCATTTAAAATATTTGTTAATCAATTTATTAGTTTTGAAATAAAAACATTAAGGATTTCTATTTATACTAAAAATTTTATATCTGATTGAAGAAAATAAATTAAAAAAAGAAATATTTTATTTAATCAAAAGTAATACAAATATTTAAATATTTAAGGTTACATTAAACTTCAATGCCCAAGTTAGTTTCAAACTCTTCTATGAAAGATTATTTATATTTCTATGCGTATAAGGTCAGCCCATATTGATTGTTTTCTACGATTAGTTCAGACATTTATGATATTATTTGTATTTCGTCCTACGTACACGTAGGGACGTCCCACTGAGATGTAAAGTTTTTGGGAATTAAATATAAGAATAAGCATTACATATATTAAATGTTTTATTAAGAGTACACACCCAGCAAAAAACGATGAAATTCTTCCAAAAAAGAACATTTTCACCACTTCAAAAGTGTAACAAAGTCCATATTTTAAAATTTTTTGGATGTTTATTATAAATATTTCCAAAAAAGTGAAAATAAATGAATTTTTATAACTGTTAATAATTTCTAAGAAAATTTTAATTTTAAAAAGTTTTGAGCATTTTTATTGTTATTTAATAGGAAAAAATAGAATTTTTATTAAAGAATTGTATAAACATAGTTTTAAGAGAAGTACTTTAAAAGCATTGAAAAAAAAAAGGATAAAAGAACATCCTACCAATGACAACTATGGGTTAAAAACAAAAAAAAACTTCTGCAGCTCTTTTTCACAACTAAGTACTTCCTTCCAATGACAGCACAATGTTAAAATCATGACTTTTTCAATTATTTTTTTTGCTGGGCATTTAATACACAAAGAAAACAGTTTCGTTGTGACAACCGAATTTTAATCGGTTGCATGTACTATCCTATAATTCAGTTCGGATAACTGTACATTTCGGCTACCTTAACTACTTAAAAATAATTCGGTTGGTACAACTTTATAATATACATATGTATATTAGGCTAGCTGAAGTAAAAAAATATATATTTTCTTTTTTTTTTTAATATGTTTTTTATTACATTATTACAACTAAGTAAAGATCGATCTAATATGAACATAAAATACAGTGAGACCTCGATTATCCCTAATGGTCGGGACCGGAAGCATTCTGGATAATCAATTTGTCCGATTAATTGAGTAAAAATTTTGAGAAGAATTTTTAAACATTTTATATAATTCAATTATTCAAGGATTTATTATAAATGTTTAAATAATATAAGCAAAAAATAATAATTTTGGAAAAAAGAGTGATCAATACATAAGATTTCATTTTACCTAGTTTCTTAAAACAATCATATAATGTTGTTTGATTCTTCTTTTTCAAATTCATATTTTCGTTAACTAGCTTTTCATGAATACCTGGATTTTACCTTACTCTGACTCATCTTATTCAAACGAGGGAATTCTCCTCTTTTGTTTTATTCACATTATGTTTGTTCAAAAACAATAGAAAAAATAATGCTTATAATCCCGGATAATAGAGATAATCATGGTTAATCGATGCAAAAAAAGAATTAAATGGATGCAAAAAAAGAAAACAATTATAAATTTTCTTTCCCGGATAATCGACGTTGTCGTTTAATCGAATCACAGATAATCGAGTCCCCACTGTAGTTTATTAAGAGCGTAGCATTAATCTATTATTTCGCAAAGTACTTTAATGAATAATTAAACACAATTCAAACACAGTGATGTTCTTAGTGTTGGGTATTTGTTCTTAAATCTGTAATAAACCGAATAATTTTGAATATACGTTTGATTATACGACAAGACCAACATAGAATTCTTACCGTTTTAAATCAAACAGCATCCAAGCTTTAAGAACACAAGAATTTCGGGCCATAACAAGACCACTAACATATATGCTAAAGTCAACAGAATTGTCGAGATGTGTAACAATTTTCAGTATTTTCCCATCATCCTTTCGAGTATTTTCCCATCATCCTTTCGAAATTGATATTGAAAGTTGATTGAAAAATGTATTCATCTGTATCCCTCAATGGAGATAAACTATATATTTATCTTTTAATTATATTCCACTCACATATGAAATAGAAGATTCTCACCTTTAAACGTCAAAACCAAAGAGAATATTTTTTCTTATATGTTGTTGATTTTTAAATTTATTTTTATTTTTTTTAATCGTCTATAATAAATGTTTTTCGATTGCGAATAACGAATTGTTTTTTCATTGGATATTTTAAAATAATATTTGAGATTATTGTAACTGAAAATATCGTTACTATTTAAATTGTTTGATACAACAGTTATATGAATTCAGTTCGGTTACTTCTACTGAATTTGTTTATTTTACTTCAGCCATGTTTTTATGGTTACTTTTACTAAATAAAAAGTTATAAGTACAATGTTTCTAATATAATTATGATTTTAGCTATTAAATGTGACTAATTATTGAACCAATAAAATTTTAACTGCTGTAATCAAATGTTAATACCTTTCAACAAATATAAGTATTTGCAACTGTTTTTCAACAATTTTTTTATTATACATACACCACACACATACATTATTATTAAATCTAGTTAAATAAGTATACTACACCAAAATTTAATGGAGGTAAATGAAATTTAACATAAAGTATTGTCTAAGCGTCTTATGAATCCTTTTAAAAATCACCGATAATTACATGTGAGCTACATAATATACTCGATGTCAGAGGTTACAAATATATAATTTATAAGTAATTATCGGTGATTTCAACAGGGTGACGCCATGTGAAACTATATATGTACCAAATTTCATTTCCCTCAATCTAATTTTGAATTTTAATATTTTTATCGCTTAATTTTACTTGCATTTTATTACTTAAATATTTCTAATAATTCAATAAAAATTATAATTAAATCATTGTTAATATTTGAATGAAGATATTAACAATGAACTGTTATGATTATATGTATTAAATAATGTTTCAACTTTATAACAAAAAAAAAAAAAAAAAAAAAAAACTGTAAACATACACACAGAAAAAGAATTAGTTGGAAAACTGTTGCAATAGTGAAATAATAATAAAAGTAACTTATATTTTATTATAAATATAAATTATTGATTAATACAATAGATTTCTTATGCTGATAATATTTTAAACATCATTATATTTGAATGATGAATCCTAAGAAAGTAAATTTGATCAGGATAATCAATATGTATCTTTAATAAAATAATTAAAATAATATCGAAAACATAAACGAATTTTAGTACTAATATTGATGGTTGTAATCATTTGTTTTATAAAAGTAACAATAAATTCAGTTTGGTTATTAAGAAGAAACTAAATTCGACGATTACAACCGAATATTTAGTTAATTTGTTTTGACACGTATTTAATAAATTATTTATGAAAAAAAGTTGGAGAAAATTGTACACAATTAAAAAAATTTATAATACAAATTTATAATACCAGGAAAAGATTGTAATTCTTGTTTCTGTTTATGAACGTAACAAATGTTTGCACAGAACTATTGTGGGAGAATTTCAAAAAAGTCTTTTAAAAAGACAAAAGGTAAGACCATTGTAAAAAATAATACACATGAACGTTTTTAAATTTGTTACTTTTTAATATCCAAGAATTCTAGGTCTACTATGGCTATGTCAAGATTTTAAAGGTGCGCATATTATGTTGACCAGTTAATTTATTTTTCCTGCAGAGGAGTTAAACTGAATAGGTGCAAATAAATGAATAAATTATCCAGCTAAGAAGTTTATGCATAGTTCGCTCAAGAAAATCAAAATATATAATCTGTTGTAAACTCCAAACAATAAGTCTCAATTTTAAGTCATATTCCGTACCCTTTCCACTATAAATTCAAACTGTCACCAGTTTTGTTTTTTTTATTGAGTTTTATATATTCTTATGTAATATGTATAAAAATTATTTTTAACTTTATTTAAGCCAAATAAATTGATTAAAAAAGACATAATAATTATGTAATTCATTTAAATTTAAAACAAAAAAATTTTAGTTATTCCCATTTTACCTTACTAATAGTTTCAGTTGTTACCACCGAATTGTATTTTTAAAACCGTTGTATGTACTATTTTCTACTAAATTATTTGTTATCTCTATCAATTTATTTTTTTTTTAGTACCAATAAAATGTTAAAAGGAAACGAAATAATCGGTAGCTACAATCGATTTTGAAGATAATACGTGCAACCGACTGAATTCGATTGGCAATAAATTCGGTTGCCACAACAAATCTGTTTTCTCTGTGTAGTTTTAAAAAAGGTATGTCCAAAGTAAGGAACAAGAAGTATAAAAGAAGAAGATCCTACTAATGACCACTATGGGTTGAAAAAAAAGTATTTCTGCAGCACTTTTCTTGCACTAAGTACTATCTTCCAATAAAAACATAAGCTCTCCTTTCAGTTATTTTTTTGCAAGATATAAGATTTAAAGAATTCAATTGGTTAACCTATGCAACAGTATATTGCGACGGAATCAATTTCTGTAAAACATTTTAATCTATTAAACTCACGTTTTAATCGACTTTCATTTAATTTTTTTTAAAACGAACTAGAAATGATTAATGGAAAGTTCTAAAAAAATATTGCTAATTAAATGTTCTAACTATATATGTTAAAATAATTTAAAATTTTTAAATTTTTTTATACTACTTTGGTGCAAAAATCGAAAGGTTTAAAATGTCATTAAACTAAAATTTCTTTTGGAGGGGTTCATTACACTTATTATGACCTAACAATTGCAGATGGAATGATTTCGTCGACACACAATGATCTTAAATTTCTAGCATAGTGTAATTAAAATTCTTTTTAGTCAGTATTTTTATTTAAAAATATATACATTTATTAGACAGTCAACGGACAATCCTAAATAAAAAGTTCTTAACACCTTAACATAACCTTATTGTCATAAAAGTGTGAATATTTTTAACAAATTAAATTTGTACCCAAAGTCCTTAATGAGATTTTAATTAATGGAATATGAAATATAATTTTTAAAACTTATAAATAGAATAAAAATATGTTTAAGTGCAGCGTAATTTTATGTTTTTACATTAAAAAAGACGAATCAATAAATAAATTAAATAAATAAATATTTAAATAAATATTTATTTTTTAAAACGACAATTCTTTTGTCGTTTTACATTTTTAATGGATATAAAACAGGAAATATTATAATAATTCTAATTTATTTACTCATTAGCCTTTTCCGCTAAAGAAGGCTCATTATTAATAAAAAATATATATTAAAATATATTTTAAATAATTTAATTATTGTAATAATTTATCCATAACGATTGTATCGTTTTTATAGTATGCATGCGAGTAGATACTTCTTATATTTATACATTTTTCCATTATTTTAAATGAAATGAAACTTCCTCAATTCAATAATGAAAGTCTAATATGATGTTTTCTTGCTGCTGTTGCAATTATATAAAAAAAAACTACATACGAATACATTTTCTTTCTTTGTTTATTTCTTTTTAATTTTCTCTTTAACTAACAAATAAATTAGATACTTGTACTATGCATAAATACAAAATACAGATATTTATGTATCTTTTGAAGCTTTGTTTATGACAACTCTATTATTAGAGATAACAAATGAACTTTGATCGTGTTCATACTTACACATACATACATTCATACAAATGTATGTAAATATTACCAAATACTTTCATTTTACCAGAGTTTGTTTCTTCCATTTTTTTTTTATATTATTTTATCTGTATTTTATAAGCGCCTTCCGTTGATTACGTTGTTTATTGGCCTCTTAAAGGTCATCAGCCAATGCATAATTATTATATTCAGTCCATCAGCTAACTAACTCGTGTATGTTTTTGTTAAAAAGAAAGAAATTAAAACTATAAGACATAAATTATTAAAAGTTGTAATCACAAATATATGATCTCCGGTGTTATGAAAAAAAAAAAAAAAAAAAAATCACTATTTCACATGAATTTTAATTAGACGAAGTCATTAGGGTGAAATAACTATACATACATAAATAATGTTTTTTCTAGTTTTCTTTTGAAATCGTGAATTTGAACTTTATATAGAGGTGTTTGCTATTTTTAAAAACATGTGTTTCTTATTAGTTTGTTGTGTTTTATATTCTTTTGAATCTTTATTATTGATTTTGATTGATGGCTTTTAATGATTTAATATGTGTTGGTGTTTTAATACACATTAACTTAGGAGGCGAACTACTTAAATTAATTCCATCGTTTGTTATTTTTATTAATATTGTGGAAAAAATTGAATTATAAATGTATAAACAAAAAAAGGTTTGGCAAATTTTTTTATATATGTATATGCATACATTAGGGTAGCCCTCTTTTTATGTAGGTATTCAGATTCTTGATCTCACCCCCACCAAGAAAAAATGTTAACATAAATTGATACAATATATTGCACAGTGGGGCAGAATCGAAATTTTTTGGAAATAAATCTGTAACTTCTGATCGGCTAATTGGATTTGCATGAAATTTGGTATAGGCGTAGCAGAGGAGTGCACAATTTTAAGGGGAACCAAACAGACCTCTCAGGGGCGGAGCTAAAGGGGCTCAAAGTTAAGTGCCTCTGACATAATTTTTTAATCGCTGGCATAGTTTCGGTTCAGTAAAAGATATTGATTTCAATCTTTTTCTGTATAACGAAGAATTATGTCAGCTGAGCAATGTAATTTAGGTGAGAAATATCGAGTTTATACTTTTTTGATTTTTGCAATTAAAATGATATTTTTGTAAAAAATTTATTTTTGAGAAACTTTAAATATTTTATCTGTTATAAAATCTTTGTTATTAAAGATATATTAACGAAATTTTCAGTGGAGATGGTAGACTTTATTGTATAAAATGAGAAAGTGAAAAACGCTTTAAGATTTTTGTAAAAGGAATCCCACAATTCCCAAAAAAAAAACGCCGAAAATCCCAAAAATGTTTTTTTTTTCACATTTTCCGCTATAAAAACCACATTTTTCCGAAGTTCCGTAGATTTTGATTGAAAACTTTTAATAACATATTTTAGATTCTCAAACTGAATTCTGTTTGCCAATTCGTGCTTTGGAATTTGAGAAAATATAGACTAAAGTCAAAACTTTCATATAAAATGGGTCAAATTCGGGAGGGTGTGTACCTTGACCATTTGAGTTATTGGGCTTACTTTTTATTTTAAAGTCTTCTCTGTGAATATACCTTTCAGAAAAGTATAAAATAATTATATGTTTTTAAAGAAAATTTTATTTTAGAGAAAACACAAAAGTCGTCATTTTTGCAATTTTCAAATTCAAAATCGTTTATTTTTGGACTCGGTAAAGATATCGACTTCAAATTTTTTTTATTCAATAGATAATTTTCATAACTATATTGTCTTCTTAGGTGTAAATATAAAGAATACCTTGGCAGTTCACATAAGTGGATAAAAGTACCCTAAAACTATATTTAGTGTTGTCCAGTAGGTATACATTAAACCACCTATGAAATATATGGATTTTACGAAAGTTTTAATTTTTCTTGCTCTAATGGCAGTATCTTCGTAAAATCATGTAAAAATTTTAAATTTTGAATTTACATTAAAAATAACAAAAAACATTTGAAAAAAACCTAAAGAAATAGGATGAGGAATAAAAAAATATTGAGGTCACTCTTGGATGTGTTTTATGGACGCGCCTTCCAAATCATTTTTTTTTTTCTTTCCATAGGGAGTGAGTCGCCTTAATGTACATATATCAATAACTAAAAAGAAAATATGTAAAGAAAAATAACAATAATAAAAGAAATAATACAAAAAGAAGAAAAACATATTCATAAATATTTTTTAAATAACAATTGGCTTCATACAATCATCTACATGATTGATTTAATTAAAATATTGTTTTTTTATTTTTTTCAATTAACTTATTGATTCTTTCAATCAACGCATTATTTAAAGTTTGGATTTATTTTTTATTACAATTTTAGTTTAATTGGAAAAAAATTATTTCCATAATCAGTTTGGTGAGAGGTGCAAATTAAAATTTTTTTCAAATGTATTATTTTGATGATTAAAATCGTTTTGACTTTTCTCAGTGGTGAAGTCCAAATGGGCTAAAAATTACTTAACTTTTTCTCATTCTTCTACACTTATTGTTAGCTTTTTGGTCTCATTCGTTTTTATATAAAATAATCGGACTTTATAAATAAATTCTGCACCATCTTTTTTATTGTTTTTTATTGTGCAAATTTTACATACCAACAAAAATAATATTAGTTTCTGTACTATTTACTGTTAATACTGTACTATGCAGTTAATACTTCTTCAAAAAAGTTTTAAATAAAATTAAATTTTTAAAAGTTGCAAATATAGATTATAACATAGATATGTATTCCGTTCCGTTGTCAAAAAAAAAAAAAAAAAAAAACCTAAGTCTAAAAATGTGTTAGTAAAAAATTTAATTGAAAATAAAAACAATGGTAGTACGGGTGCCTTTTTTTTCAATTGTGTTTTTTTTTTTTTTTTTTTTTTTTAAGCTTCATATCTATGTCAATAATCTTTGGTTGCAACTTTTAAAATCCATAATTCGCGCTATAGACACCTTCCAATATTCTAAATATTTTACCATAATATATGATATATTTACTACATAGTAAATGCGAAAAGAATTATTTTAATTAATAAATTTTTATTTTCGTATTTATGTTGTTCTAATTTTAATAAATGTGTTACTGTGTACCGGTATTGAACTGAAAATTTAATTTTAATTATTATTATTTCATTCTGTCCTAAATGATAAAAATTTGTTGAATTCATATATATTACACCGTGTGACAGTCATTTTTACTCATGAAAAAATTGATATACGCACGAAACTAGAGAACATACGTAGAAAAACTACATAATCATCACTTTTCTAGGACGCATGTTGGGGTAACATGTATTAAAAGTGGCGTTTAATTAAATTTTATAATTTAAAGTTTTGTAATAAAGTTGGATACCGAATAAAAATAGACAAAATTATGTATCAATATCAGCTTTCAGTGTATTTATTTTAAATAAAAAGTTTTTTAAGGTAAAAATTTAAAATTAAACCATCAACTTCAGACATTTAAGTGTACTTTTCTTTAAGTATTTGAAAATTATATTTTGTACTAATATTTTTGTTGTTTTTTTGAAAATTGTCCTAAAATACACTAATTTTCAACTTTCATTGAATGCACTTAAAATGTTACAGGATGTTTGTTCTGAAAATTTTCTGAAAAATAGTATATATTGTTCACTTTAATATTATGAAAAAAATATCGTGAGCATATAGAGCCCGATTTGAGAAAATATAATCTATAAAATCTACTCCAGTAGATTTTATTCAAAAACATCTTAAGTGCAAACATTTTCTTTGCTTTATCAAACATTAAACAGTGGGGAAGAATCGAAATAAATCTTTAACTTCTAATCGGTTGGATTTGCATGAAATTTCAATAGCATTTTAAGTTTAGAAGCAGAATCCAATATACGCATCAGGAGTGGAACCTATGGGGGTTTCTAAATTGGGTACTAGTGTCATGGAAAATGTTTAACCACTAGCGAATTTTTGTTCTTTACCCGATTTCCAAGAATTTTATATCACCTTAAAATCCTTTAGAGAACATGCTTGCATGAACTACTTATATTATATATTTTGCGAGTTATATACATTTGAAATTTCAAAAATCTCAATTTTATAATATTTTTAACCGATTTTATTATATTTTATGTAGTTGGTGAAAAAGCAAAATTATCTATCGAACAAAGTAAATTTTGAGTCGTTATTTTTATTGAGTCAAAAGTTAAACGATTTTGAGTTGGCAAGTTTCCAAAAATTAACAAACAGACGAACAGATGGACAGACATTAGAATTCTTTCAAAAAAATCTTAAAATTCGAAAAATATTTTTTTTTTTTTTTTTCACTTCTCGATTAATATGAAACCCAATTAAATTATTAAAATTTTAATATTACCTTTCCCTGAATTAAGGGGCATTTTCAACCCATTTAACCAAAATGTAGAGACGGACGGACATTACCATTCAACCAAGAAACATCTTATAATTCTAAAAATGCTTTTTTTTTACTTACCCATAAATAGGAAAATTAAACATGATCATTAAAGTGTTGATTCTCTGAATTATGCATAATTCTTGACCCATATAACACTAATGTATAGACGGACGGAAATCTAAAACTGAATTTTTTAACTAATAATTAATAAAAAAAACAAATAAAACGTAATCATTAAAATATTGATATCACCTTTCCCTGAATTAATCGCCATTTTCGACTCCTTTTACCCCAATGTGGGACGTAAAACAAGGTCTTCAAAGTTTTGAAGGATAGGCATTTTTTAAAAAAATTGTAAAATATTTATGAATATTATACCAAGCGAATATGGGTGTCAAAAAAAAGATAAAAGTCCCTGCAATGCAATGAACAAAAGCAAAAAAAAAAAAAACGTTATATGGATAAAACTAGAGACCATTCATGACAAAACTGTGTAATCAGTTTTGCTTTAGGATATCAAATTTTCACTTGAAAAGATCTCAAATATTTACGAAGATTATATTGTTCTAATATGTAATAGCTATTCCGGTACAAAAATTTAAGAATATATATTTTTTTAAATTTTAATCCTGCAATATTGTATTTATTACTTAATTACACACTTTTGCGAATCTTTCGAAACTTTGAAGTCTGACCTCTAGTTTGATACATACATATGTATATCGGTTTTTTTTATGTGTGACATTTCTTGGGGGAAATTGTCATACAGTATTATAAGTCCTTCAACGAATAAAATGGGGATTTCTGAATGGACATCGTTCTTATCTTAATTGAAAGCTAAAAAACGATTTTTGCTCAATTCCAATTATGGATTTACATAATACATTTTAAAAAATCATTAGACTGTAATTGTTGAAACTATACATTTTTAAAATAAGTAAATTGCAGACAATTAAAATATTACATATTTATATTTAAACAAAAATATATGTATATTTGTTCTGTAATAATTAGCCACATCGTATTTAGACCAAGGTTGTCTGTCTATTGAACATATTTTATATAAACAATTAAACATAAAACATTTTAAACATAAATATGTAACTATTAACATAATACATACAATATTATTAAAAAATAAAAATTATAAAAGAAATTTTACAATAATGTATCTAACATTTCCTTTTTCCTGTTTTAAATTGCATGTTTTTATGTTCAATTATTCGACTTTTTTTACTTTTACTATTCTACTAATCCACTAACCATAAAACCCACTTTATTTATATTCTTTAAATTCTATTAACATTACTACTAGTATTTTTTTATTTAATTTTTTTTTTTTTTTCATTTACATTTTATTTTCATCTTATACAAAGCAGAATAAAAATACAAACAAAAAATAATAATAAAGTAAAATACATAAAAATGTTTAATTATATAGATTTTTGAATGTGACGGTCTGACAGACAGACAGACACGTTTTTGTTTGCATTCATATGTACGCGTGTGCAGTTTGTTTCAAAATATATTAAAAAAAAAAAATATATATATATAATAATAACAACAATAACATTAAAAACTAATAAAAAACCTGGAAATATTCATAATTTGCATACATGTATAATAAAGTGTATAAATTGATCAGTAACTGAATGGAGATGATGGCAAACAATTATTGTTTTCTGATTTGTTTTTCTGGGTTGATCAATTGAGACGAGTGTAGAAGTAAACATGTGTACTTGTGCATTAGCTGATTTAAACAGGTTCTTAGATATCGAGTGAAGTGGAAACTAATTAATTATATGATTTTCAAATAATTATATGACTTTTAACTCATCTTATGCTCTTCAATTAAGCTGAGAATATTTTTATATTAGACTACTCCAAAAAAAAAGCGTACTTTTGAATTTCGATCGTAAGATCGAATTGTTCCTTTTGATGTAAATATATAGTGTGGAAAATATTAGAGAGATCGAATATCGCATCGGTCTTGAAGTTTGTGGGGTATATTTGTATCTTCACATTTTTTTTTAATGTTGCTAAAAATGCATATCTTTTTAACTTTATTGTTAAAGTCTAACGATTTGTTAGTTCATATTTTTTCGTGTTTTTCTTAATAATGCACATGAATTTGCATATTTTAAATATTTTTTAACTTTCATTTAGCGGATAGCCTCAAACATGTAATTAAGTAGGACAAGGACACTAATAAAAAATCATGAGTTGAATGAAGCTATAAAAACTGTTAAACGATTTTTAATATCAAGAAATATTAAATATAGACTCTAATTTGTTTGGTTGGGGATTCGATTAAACTAATAATGCAAGCTGTTACTTAAAAAAATAAATGATTTAAGAATATTAAAAAAAAAATCAGATCATGTGTTTAGAAGAATTAAGGCTCAACTACATAGAATACTTTCGCTTCAACTACGACTGACAGCGCAACGCATAAATGATATTAACCCAGTCGTTGCCTTATGTTGTTATTCAAATTTTATAATATATAAAGATGTAAAAATTAAATTATATTCTCATTTGAAATAACGAATTGCAAATTAGAATTTCAGACTCAACAAAAAAATATTAAAATAAATATAAAATAACCGACAAAATGTATTTACATACTTCGGCACTTAAAAGTTGAGTATTTTTCATCTTTGAAGTACTTCACGCTGAAGTTTGGAGTACTGATTTGGTTCTGTTCCATATTTTTTTACTGAAGCTCAAAATACAAAATGTTTTATTTATTTAATGCTTCATTGAAAAACGTTAATTTTTATTATGGAGGTTTCAAAACACTAGAGCATTCATTTTACTCGACTTTTTCATTGTTCGAATAATCAAATAACTCGAAAATGCAGTTTTTAAATTACTCGAATAATCGAATAAATCTTTTGAGTTACTCGATTTATTCGATTAATTTTTACCTTAAAATCTTACTCGATTTTCAATGCTTATCAAAAATATAGCTTAAAATAAGAAATAGTCTTTCCAAAATAATATATAATTAAAATTTGAGTAAATAATTACGAATATTTGTCTCTTTTGCTTTGATAATGACGTTGTTTCTCTATATTTAATATATTCATTGATAGTTAAATAAATAGATCCAACAAATTTGGTTTATCAATTTGAACCAAATTTTATATTAAGTGTAGTCCGAAGTGCTTTTTGTAAAATTTATGACGCTATAAAATGACTAGTTTTTAAACTGTGAAAAAAATAACGATATCCATTTAAAGGTGATTATCAATACTTTTGATAAAAACTAAAATTAATGATGAGTTTTTGTCCACTCATCATTAATGATTTTGTCTCATAACGTCACTTTTTAGTTTGGACACATACCAACCTATGTACAACAGAGGTTTTCAGTTATATTCAAAATGTTTGTACAATATTTTTAAATATAGGAGATCTACTAAACCCAGATTTATTTTGAGTATAAGATTTTAGAATGTTTTATAATTCATTGTTCAATTATGTTCAATATTTAGAAGGCATTAAGATGATCATTAAAAAGTATAGAAATGTATACAGTTTTTGTGATAATTTACTCTTAATTGTATTATAGTGATCTCGTAAATATGTTTTAGTTCAATCTTGTGGAAAAATGTTTCGCAACTTTTAATTTGCTAACGATATAAGTGTAAAAATATAAGAAATTCTATAAACTTGTATAATAAATTAGTCAAATATAAAATTAGTAAGAACTACTTACTTTTCCCCATTTAATGGACAAATTTATTGTAAATTTAAAGTAAATAATTCTTTCTCCCAATTGTACGCGTAGGAATTATAATTGGCGCTATTTTTAATTAAACCACAATATCTACCAAAATATAAAATATTTCATTTCTCCTTTCTTCCTATTTTTGTTATGATTTAGTAAAAACGACTCAGTATAATATTTTACACAAATATTATTTGGATTTTTGTCCGTTTGGCTGTGAAAGAATTATGAAAATATATGTATTAGTTTCTGAGTTATTGCATTTTGAAAATGATAAAAAGCACATTGGACCATCCTTTTTTAGATAAAATGTTTCAGCGATTCTTAACATAAAGAACAAGTTTACATGCTAAAGTCCAAATTCCTTCTATATTACAAATTTCATTCAAAGCATTTATTGGTATATAAACTATGTACTTTCATTCGTAGATATGTTTTTCAAAATCAAGTTTAAAATCCTTCAATTTTTTTCTTATTATTTATTAGATTTATATCAAAATTATTTGAATTTTACTTTATAATCAGAGACCGGATTTTAATACTAAAAAAACAATCTTTTTATTTTTATTTCAATCGAAAAACAATCTTCAATGTTCAAAAAATAATAAAAATCCATCATGATTTTTAATATTTTCATCAATATTTAAATTTTTTTCATCATGATGAAAATAAAAATATAAATATCTTTTGTGATATTTATTTCAAAAGTTGAAAATTATTTTGAACTTTTTTCATCGGATGGAAAAAATTCTAAACAACAACAATTTCATTTGAATAAAAAAATATTTTGAAAACAAAGCAAAAGTATGAATAAAAAAAACAATCATTTTAAATTTTTTTCGAACTGATATTTATCGTTAAAGATATTTATCGTTAAAGATATTTATTTTTTTCATCATTGATGGATATTTATTTTAAAAATAAAAATCCCTCACATATTTTTTTCAACAAATGAAAAAATATTTTGAACATTAATGATATTTATTTTGATTGAAAAATAAAAATAAAACGTTTTCGGGTGCTTGTTTATAATTTTTTTTAAGTGACGTTTATTACTTTTATTTAATTTTTGTAATTAAAAAACGATCTTTAACTACGTATTGTAATTAAGGCATATATTCGATTCTTGTTACTAAATACAAGTTTTTAGATTCGAAACATTCTATGCAAATATTGGCATTGTTTTTAAGCAAAATTTTTTAAAAAACTAAAATTAAAACTTATTAAAAAGTATTTAAGAAAGGAAATATTTAAAATATTTTTTACTCGAATTATTCGATTAATCGGCATAATTTGCTCGAATAAATTGTTACTCGAAATTCTTGATTTTAATTTAATCGAACAATTATTTGATTTTAATTTGTCTATTAATCGAACGAACAATATTCGATTGAATACCCTACAAAACACCAATATTTTTTTGTTATATTTTCATTAAAAATCTCAAATATTTTAAAATTTGACCTATGACTTCCCTACTTTATGAGTTAACCTTATTCAAATTCGTCAAAAATTTTGGAATATGTTATAATTCTCCTTAAACACAAAAATCGTAAAAAAAACTTTTTTGCTGAAATCTTCAAATTTAAAGGAATGGCGGATTTATACGATATTTCGACGTAATCGTATCACAACTTTTTTTCTAATTTGTTAAATAAAATTTTTAAATACCTAATTCAAGTTAATCGAATTAGAAAGTAACTTTTTCTTTCCTTCATCCTAAATCTTATATAATTTCAGTTACATTTCCGATTAATAAAAAATTTTTTTATGATTTTTATCTTAAGTCCTATTGTGTTGTGATATTTAATTTGTTATAAAATTACAATAAATTAACAATTAACCCACATTTTATATGTATGCATGTATTAATATTGCTGGATATTCACAAACCTAAATGCATTTAATGATTATACAAAAAATTTTTTTAAATATATAGTTAATAAAATACAACATTTTTGTTTGAGTAATTATGAAAAGGCCATAGTGGCATCTAAACAAACATACATACAAATTAATACAATATATAGCACAGTGGTTCAATTTAATAAACATTTTCATATTATATTTATCCACTTGTAAAATGACTTGGTGTAGGTAATAAATTTATTTACGATTCCAGCAAAAAAGGAATTTAAATAGAAATTAAAAAGTCATGAATTTAACATTGTATCATTGGAAGAAAGTACTTAGTGGCGAAAAAGAGCTGCAGAAGTTATTATTATTATTTTTTTTTTTTTTAAACCCAAGGTTGTCATTTGTAGGATGTTTTCTTCTTTTATACTTCTTTTCTTGTTCATTGTTTATACATATGTTTATAAAATTGTTTAATAAAAATTCTGCTTTAGCCCTAATAAGAGATAATGAAAATGCTTTAAAATTATTAAAATTTTAATTTTCTTATTATTAATCTTTTTTCCCGCTAAAAATTCATTTATTTTCATGTTTTTGAAAGTTATTATCAAGAACTACCCAAAAAAATCAAAATATGCATTTAGTTTTACTTTTGAAGTAGTGAAAATTTTTTTTTTTTTTTTTTCAAAATTTTTAAGACTGGTTCCCGGAAAAAACGATCAAGTGCGTTTTTTCCGGGATCTTAAAAACTAGTCTTAAAAATTTCAGAAACACATTTATAAATATGTATTTTATATATCTGAATTCTCATAAATATAATACAATATAATTCTATGAAATGTAATCTTATTTGAAGTGTTTTTTTAAGCAATAATGTTGCATAGAACATCTGTTTTGTGAAGTGCTATAAATAAATGGAGTCCGTAGTAATGGCCCGCAAAAAGGTCTTAAATAATTTATACCTTTATTTGGATTTACATTATTTTTACATTCGCTAGGAATAAGAAATCAAAACCAAATACTAATAAGTAAGTGATTCCTTAGGAATAAAAGTTTGATTGCATTCATGCCTGGTCTTCATTGGTGCTACAGTACATATTGAAAGAATGTAGAAATTAGGACTCGTTAACATTAACATCAATATCGAAATTTCTTCCATCCCAGCTAAAACTTTTTGCTGTTCGGTAATGGCAACTACTTATTAAAGTAGTTTCTTGGTTATGAGGCGTCATTATTATTTGCCTTCTCTATATTACATAAATAAGTATAAAAGCAAAGTACTTTGCAACCACGAGGATTACTGTTCTTATTAACAAAACGTCTAAAAACCCAGCAAAAACAAATGGAAGTCACTTTTGAGGAAGTTATTTTTCATTACTTTCAAAGTATCAAATAGTGTATGTTTTCATCTTCTTAAAAAGTTATTTAACCAGCATCCGCAGATTTTATTAAAAAGTGATTTAAATGAAGTTTACTGTTGCAAAACATTGATGAACGGTTTCTATTATCGCAAATATTTATCTTGTTGACCATAAAAAAACTACGTTTGTTTCTATTCGAAGGAAATAACTCCATAGAAACAATTTAAATTACATTCCTTGTACTAATTTAAAACAGCACCATAAAAAACATTTTTCCTGACATCGGAAGCATGACTTCCTACTAAGAGATTAGGCGTTAAAAAAGAGAACATCCTCCAATGACAAGCCTATGTTAAATTCATTGGTAATGATCCGAATTTGCATTACTACTGTATCACAAGTTCAGGATCTTATTGACTTCTTTGGATGTTCTTTTTTTGGTGGGAATTATTTTATACTAAAACAAGTTTCTGTCACTTAGAAAATTAAGTGCGAGATGGTGTACTGATTAAGACTATAGTCATTAAAAACGAATTGTTCATTTCTATCCAAGTTCAAATTTTACTGATGTGTTTTTTTTTATTTTTTAGACTCTAAAAAATAAAAAATAAACATACAATTTAGAGTCTAAAACTAGAACAAAAATGTCTAGTTATTCAGGCAAAAAGTAAGTAGTTTATTTTTGTTTCCAATTATACCTGCTAGCTTACCAGGAAAGCAAAGTTTCCATGATTTTACATTAGATTTACACTTGCTCCATTTTTACAACAGCGTCAATTTGAAAGTAAAGTCATTAGGCTTTCTTATTCATAATGCGTCAATCTATTAAAACTATAGAACATTTTTTTGAAGCCTTGAATATGAAGAGTTTCGTACCAAAAAAAGAAATACTTGCCGGAAGTTTTAGTTCATTATCATAATCCAAAGCGCAAAAAATCGCCCAACGAGGATAATCGCCACTAAAGCCTAATATCCATAGCAACAAGGTTATACTCTGTATTTAGTGGGATCAAAATGGTGCCAGAATTTGTAACCAGATACGGATTTATAGTTTATGTCATTGACATAGAAAATTCAAATTAAAATTTAAACAATTTAATTTACACAAAGTAAACCACTGTGCCTAAATGCCAAGTATTCGTTCGTATTTATTCATATGCATGTAACTGTATGTAATAATGAAGTCAGATGGGTTTGGTTTGTTAAAGCCACGTTTTTTTCTCTCTCTCCTATAACCCAGTATATTTTTAAATATATTTTTTGTTTGTTTAATAATTTTATAAATATTTTGCAATGTTAAACAATTGTACAAAAAGAAAAAAAACTTGATTATTGCACTTGCAATTGTAAATATACATATACATATGTATGTATATACATATGTATATAAAAAACTTTTCTGTTGTTATTCAAATAATAATCGAATAATATGTTCGATTAATGTTGATTAAAAAATGCATACATTGGTGTTTTGGCTAATGTTGTTGTTGCTGTTATTATTGCAATCATGTGGCATGTTTAAATGTATGTATGTTAGGTATACATACACATTCATATATGTTTATACATAAATACATACATATGTATTTCAATGACAATATAATTTGAAATTTACAAAAAAAAAAAAATAATGTCATTTTCTATTAAGGAAGTAAAATATTTATAAAATACAAAATATTTTTTGGAATGTTTTTTAAAAGTGAATTCCCCCTTGAAATATAATAATTTGTTTACCTCTTGGAAAAGAATATAATTATTTTAAAATTTATACCATCAAATTGTAATAACACCCAAATAAAATTGCAATGTCATTTTTTTATTATTATTAACTTTTGTTTGGTATTTTTTTTTTCTTTTTACTACTTCTGTTTCAATTAATTATGTATGTATCCCACGTTTTATGGGGTTTAATCTTCAAATAATACTCCATTTGTGTTGATTTCTTTGTATATTTTTTTTATTTGCAAATTTCAAAACTCGTTTATTTATCATGGCTTTTGGCAATTTTTAATACCAATTTATATTAAATAATAATAAAAAAAAACAAAGTTTATTTAAAGAAAAACCTGAACAAAATAGTATTGTTTTCAAAATATAATTTTATAAATGTATTTATACACTCCCCGAAATATTTATAAGACCAAAATACTTTTTTATATTTCTATGGAACTACAAGTGCAATCCCAGAAATATTTGGCACACATACAAAGACAAGTAAGGCAGTTTTTATTGTAAAAAAAGTTGGTTCCGTTACTCCTGTGCAAAAATAACGGGACTTTTACTTGAGCCTCGAATGAAATAATTATAAGACCAAATATGACGAAGTATTTTAAATATTTAAAAAAATGGAATATGTTTTCAAAATTTTTAAATTTTTTGTTCGTATTATTAATAATGGTCGTACAGAGTTAGATCAGAGTTAATTTTTGGTACAGTGGGACAAATATATTTTTTTGATATAATCAATAAAATGTAAAAAATAAGACCAAAGGGTCAATTAAGTTATTTTTTTATTTTTGTATTAAAAAAGATTATGGGAAAAGTGCTGTTTATTGCTGTTCTTGTAATTTTGGACTATATTTGTATCATAATATGTAAAACGAATGTATTTTTCTACGTAAAAAATCTATTTATAGCCTTAAGTTTTTGAGAAATAGAATGTCTTGTTCAAAATAAATCAGAAAATATTTATTATGTTTTAATAAAAATTGGTCAGAATGTCATTTGTAAGCTAATTTATAATAATTGCTAACTATACTAAAGATTTTTAGTAAATATATCTTGTAAAAATATTTTTTTTTATTGCTTTAATAGCTAGTGAAGTTATTGCATATACGCAATATAATATCTAGCCTTCATTTATGGTTATTTTGAAATAAATTTTATCCAATTTTTAATTTTTGCATCAGAAATTGCGTAAATACTAATAATCAAGGGTATTCATTGGAATATAATAGAGATAAAAGTCCAATAACAATAAGTATAATTCCTACTATGGAATTCATTAAATTGCGCTTATTTTCAGACCTACTAAAATGAGTTTACTATATTTGTAGAATCAAATTAGCTATTAATAATTATAAACTATCTTGCGATTACCAAATTGGCCACGGCGTATTGAAAAATGATTAATATTTTCTGATTTATTCTCAACAAGACATTCCATATCTCAAACATTTTAGGCTACAAATACATTTTTTACGTAGACATTTAAATTAATTTTACATATTTTGATCTAAGTCTAGTCCAAAATTACAAAAGCAATAATAAACACCATTTCTTCTCCAGATTATTTTTTATTTATAAACAAAAATATTAATTAATTGAGCCTTTATGCTTATTTTTTGTCTTTTATTGATTATATCAAAAATTTTTTTGTCTCACTGTACCAAAAATTAACTCTGATCTAATTCAGTACAGCCTTTATTAATAATACGAACAAAAAATTTAAAAATTTTGAGAACATATTCCATTTTTTTAAATATTTAAAATACTTTGTCATATTTGGTCTTATAATTATTTCGTTCGAAACTCAAGTAAAAGACCCGTTATTTTTGCACAGGAGTAACGGAACCAACTTTTTTTACATATGAAAAAACTGCCTTACTTGTCTTTGAATGTGTGCCAAATATTTCTTGGATTGCGCCTGTAGTTCCACAGAAATATAAAAAAATATTTTGGTCTTATAAATATTTCGGGGAGTGTATATGTATCTTGTTAAGTACCAAGCGCGGCATTTTACTTTTATTAAAAATTTAATTTAAAAATTTATGTATTTATTAACCACGCGAAGATCAAGATCATGACAATTGTTAAACTAAAAAAATATTGCGTAATAATTTGTATAATACTTTTTTTTAATTTATAAGTTTTCAGAAAAAAAAAACAAGTCTATATATACATTTTGCAATACATAAATTTTATTTATTTCTAAATATTTAGAATTTTACGTATGAATTATAAAAGCTTTTAACAATTTTAAAACCATCCTATTAGTGTTAATTAAACCCATTTGAAAATGTTTAATTTAAAAAGACAATTTGCAATAATTATGAATGCATACATATGTATGTATATGATTTGCATATTAAAAAAAAAAAAAAAAACAAAACAGAATTTTAAAGAACTGTTAAGAAAGCATAGTATTTCCTTAAAAGTAAATTATTTTAATTAAAAAATTCATTAAATAATGGCTTAAAATTATCAGACATTAACAATGGAACCAATTATCATCGAATCAATTAATGATTTCATCAAACTATAAAAAAAATTAAACATATTTTTCATGTTACCAGATGTGAAACATTCTTGTTTTTTTATCAATGGGGATTTCATTCACTCATATACTCAAGGATCATTTTTAAAACAATACCCAGCAAAAAAAAGAACTGAAAAAATCATGATTTTAACATTGTGTTGTCATTGGAAGAAAGTACTTAGTGGTGAAAAAGGGCTGCAGTTCTTTTTTTAACACATGGTTGTCATTGGTAGGATGTTATTCTTTTATACTTTTTGTTCGTTGCTTTTGAAGTACTTCTCTTAAAACTATGTTTATAACATTTTTTAATAAATATTCTGTTTTTGCCCTATTAAATAATAATAAAAATGTTTTAAAATTTTTAAAATTTAAATGTTGTTAGAAATTATTACCATTTTTTCCAGATAAAATTGATTTATTTTCACTTTTTTGGAAGTAATTATTAAGAACTTCCAAAAAAGTTTAAAATATGTACTTTGTTCGCCTTTTGAAATTGTGAAAATGTTATTTTTTAGAAGAACTTTGATTGTCTAATTTTAGTTTAGTCTTAGTTTTTGTTTCATAAAAAACATTGATTTTCATCTAAAACTACGAATCTTTTTTTTAAACATCAGAGTTTTTCTTTGACAAATTTTACTATTTTTTTAAATTAATTATGAATTTTATGTTTTAATAATGGCAAACAAATTCAAAAGTGATATAAGTACATATGGGGATGTTCAGATTCTCGGACTCACCCCCTAGACATTTTATGATTTTTATGAATTCTGACCGTTATTATCTCACGTAGATCACAAATTTTGATATGATGTATAAGACTCCGCACCAAAAGATGAAATTAAGTATATGTTTCGTTTCTTTCTTTCAACTTTTGGTTGATCTCTTGTTTTTCTAGGGTATATTGGTTAAAAACTATGTATTTTACTTTAACTTTATTTCACTAATACTTCATTACTAGTACGTCTATTTCAATGATTTCCACCATTTTTAGAAAGGTAACAAACTGTGGAATTCAAACAGATATTAATCCACATAATATCACCCAGCAAAAACTTGATAATGACATGTAGTTACTGATGTAGTTACTTTGTAATGACAACAACATACTGTCTGCATTACCTAGATTTTGTTTAGTAACTAATTATGTATAACCCGAATGTAAATAATTATTTATGATCAGATTTTTGAAAATATTAATTTTTATTGATTTTCATATATTTTTTTGAAGATGAGATACATAAATGAAAGGCAAAATTTACATATGAATTAATTTGTAATCAGAAATAGTTTAATTACATTATTGCTATTAAGTGTTTTAAATTAAAATTTAAAAATCTTTTTACAACAAAAAAACAAATATTTTCATTACTTATTTATAACCTAAAATGTAACTAATTCATATTGTTATTACCAGGTAAACCACAATATGCTCTAAAAAATGGGTTTTATGCGCATTAAATATGCAGTAATAAACGAAAAATATGCTCTAAAAAACGCGAAAATATGCACTTTAAAAACAAAGATTTTGTATAATTTGTTAACAAAATTATGTTTTTCATTAAAACAAAAAGTTTTATTAATATTTCAACGTTATAAAATAAGGCAAAACTAAAATTTATCAACCGCGTGGAAATTTGATTTTCTATTTTCTTACCTATCTAATTCTAGGCACTATTATCAGTTCAGAAATTATCAAAATTATCCTATCGATCACTGACCGCCAAAATATCGTAACCGACAACATTTTCGAAATTCGTGTTTTGATGAAAATCCACTCTAAGGGAAAAAATTCGATTCAAAATCAACAACGGTTGTGCTCACATTGGTAATTTACGGTAACAGCTTTTTAATACCTTTTGTTAACAAATTTAATAGAAAACATATGTTATTTAACAATTTGATACCAAAATGGTTTCAACTTGGTGCCAATTAGGTATCGATTTTCAATAAGAATTGAACACGCAGTGTTTAATTTAAACACATACGGTGTAGATTCACTATTGACACAGAATGGTATCGTCTTCAACACGTATGTGATTGATATTTCTCTGGGTGCATAATTTAGAATCATTTAGATAATTTGTAAAATTTCATTTCATTTCAGATTTATAGCGAAAGTAATTTTATCGTAAGTGACATTTTTCATACATATAACAATGTGTAAACAATAATGTGTAAAGTTTTGTTTTCTGCACTTACGACAGCTTCGCGGTTAGTGCTTGATATGCTTTCATAAATATTGTTTTTACAACATAAACTTCAATCATAATATTCAATCTTGTTACTACAATACAAGCTTCTCAACGATAAAATGGTGTCCATTAAAGTTAATTTAAAATTTTTTATTTTTTTTTTTTTTCCATTTTTTTATAAAATCAAATTTGAAAAACATTACATGAGGTATAAAAAAATTATCCTTAAAATATCAAAATATGCTCTAAAAGGGTTAAATATTACCTAAAAATAACAAGATATGCTATAAATATGCACTAAAAATCGCCAAATGCAGTAATATGCCGTTAAGAGTAAAATATGCAAAAAATATGTACTAACAAATCGATGACAAAATTATTTATTTGTTCTGAAACGGATAAATATTTAATCGATGCCTTCATTCAATGTCCAGGTTATTACTTACTACTTCAGTAAAGCTTTTAAATCAATGTGCTATTTAACAGCTTAGAAGTAATTAATTATTGTAATGACATCAAAGTAATGCATAAGGTAAGTAGTTGCCTCTAATGTCATCACCGTGTTAAAATAATGAGTTATTCAGCTAATGTGTAAGTAGTGAAGAGCCATTATATTAGCGCCTTAACTCATTACATGGCAACCAAAGTTTTTGCTGGGCAGTTGTAGTAATTTTTTAAGGGTTGAAGAAAGTAAAACAAAATTAAAAATTTTTATTTTTAATATTTCGATCTTTTTTAGTTTTTAGCCTAGGGGTTGAGACCGAAAATGTTAACACCTTTACAATACTTTTTTATAATTTGTTCTTTTGGAAATAAATACTTTTTTTTTAATTTTAATTTATTTAAAAAAATTTAATTTTTTATAAAAGTGAAGGATTTGAATAAATGAAAAAATAAGGAAAAAAAATCGAACTCAATGATTTTACGTTTAGATATCGTGTTTAGAAGAACATTTTAATTCAGAACTACAATTATTTAAATCCGCTCCTATCACATCTTTTGACGTCGAAGATGTATTTTCTATGTATAAAAATATTTACGTCAAAATAGAAAATGTTTTACTTTTGTCTATTTTATTTGTTTACGTAAGCAAAAGTCTAAGGTTGTATTAAACACGAATATAAATTTAAACATTTATAGCCTGTTTCTCTATGTCGAACGAATGCTTTCTTTCGCCTTCTAAGCGAACGAAGACTGATTTGGCTATCTCTAACTCACTTCTATGCGAACAATGAGTCGAACGAAAAGTCGAAAAAAAAGTAAGTGTTTTCATATAAAATTGGGTTTCTGTATTTCGAACGATAAGAACAAAAATGTCAAAATCAGTCACTTGCTATTTTGCTTTTTTAATGAAAAATAGGAAAAATACTCACCAGGACATGGCAAATGTTCCTCAATCATGTTTATTATTCGTTTTGATATATTTTGTATCGATATATGACGATTTTGTACCTAAAAAGTAATTTATAAAAAAATCTAAACAAAATTTTTATTTTTTAAATTATTTTATTTTTGCTTGTTTATTAACATGGTTGTATCTACTCGTACGTTTAAACAATTTAGTAGTATTTTTAATATTTTTACGAAAAAAGTTACTCGGAAAGAAAAATAAAACAAAAACGAGAAAAAAACGTATAGTCGGTCAAGACCGACCATATAATACCCTACACCATTATGTATGACCATAAGAATTCGGGAAGAAGACTTATATTTGGGAACCCTGGCTTAGATTTTTGTTCGACTTAGAGAAACAGGCTATTAATCTGAAAGAGTACAAATTTAAATAAGTACAAAGAATTATCATTAATCTTTTAATACAAAATACATTTTTAAAACACACAAAATCAAATGTATTACTCAGCTTGCCATATACTTACCCAGCAAAAACTTTGGTTGCCATGTAATGAGTTTAGAAGCTAATATAATGGCTCTCCACTACTTACACATTAGCTGAATAACTCATTATTTTAACACGGGGATGACATTAGAGGCAACTACTTACCCTATACATTACTTAGATGTCATTATAATAACTAATTACTTCCAAGCTGTTAAACACCGCATTGATTTTAAAGCATTACTGAAGGCATGATTAGTAATAACAATAGGAACTAGTTATATTTTAGGTTATAAATAAGTAATGAAATGTCAGGATATAAAATATTTTTTGTTGTTGTAAAAAGATTTTTTAAATTTTAATTAAAAAAACTTAACAACAACCAAAACTCTAACTAAAATAAATGTAATAAAAATAAACTATTTTAGATTTAGATAGACTTCTATGCAGATAGTATATTGTCATTACAAAGTAACTACATCCGTAACTACATGTCATTACCAAGTTTTTGCTGGGTATTTCTGTTTTTTGTTATAAAATAATTTTTATTTAATAAATATTAAACAATAAATGCAAATGCATTATTTTGAATTTTTAAGAGCATTTTTTTGGAGCATATTTAAAATAAATAAATTCATAAAAATCCGCCCCTAATTATGACTTAGTAATTTGGGGACCGTTTTTCATAATTTCCTAATCTAAAAATTCTCAAAAATTTTGGAATAAACTTATCGTGAAAATTTCAATGCATCCACCTTCAGAACAACTTTAAGTTAAAAAGGATTTTTTTTACGTAGTTCTTAAAATTAATAGTCGGTATACATCTTTAAGTAAGTTTGGTACACAGTAACATTCATCAATAATGACATTGTTTAAATTTAGATAGAGAAAATACATTTAAAAAAAAAAATCTTTTGATTTAAACTTAAGTTTAAATTAACATTGCTATAAAAAACTTGTTCTTAACAACATTCGTTAAATGGGTTTGGCCTTAGAAATAAAAAATTAAATTATAGATTTTACAAAAAAAACTTCTTTGTGAAATTTATGATATTCTCATTTAATGGCAAAATAAATTTAAATATAGAAAAGTATTTGAGAAAAAAATATATCGACAATTCCATGAACGAACGCCCGAAAAAAGGGTATTTTTTTACCTGCTGTCATTTATACACAAACTTCATTAAATGGTTTTTCAGTTGCAATTCTCAGTTTCGAGAAATAAAATACACACGATTTTTAAATATCAATCTTTTTGGAAAGAATTTGTAAATTTTAATAATTTAAATGGTGCACAGTGGTCCCAAATCGATTTTTTGGGAAATAATTCTGTAACTTGTGAACCGTTGGAGATATCTGAATAAAATTTCGCATGGTCAGAACTGAGATGTGTCTGAGTTGATTTGGAGAAGTACATTCTCCAGAGGGTAGACCTCCAAAGTTGGTCACCTCGGGTATTTAATTTTTTTAAAAATTCGCCAAAAATTCGTTTATGACTTGAATGTAGGTTATCTCTTTTAGTTTAAGAGATATTTGGGTGGAAGCAAATGTTACCCTCATTTTTTCCTCCTTTTTTAAGTTTTTTAAACTTGAGGAGCCTTAATTTGAACCCTAACACTTTTCCAAAAAGGTGGTAATATTCTTTTACTTCAAAAATATATATATATTTTTTTTTTTGTTGTTCCGGATTTGAACCCTAACACTTTTCCAAAAAGGTGGTAATATTCTTTTACTTCAAAAATATATATATTTTTTTTTTTTGTTGTTCCGGACTGCAAAATTTGTGTAATGTTTTCAAAATAAATCTTAACGCAAATGCATGTAAAACAAAATCGAAGGCTCTCTGAGGAACTAGCTCCCCTCAAGCTCTATCCAAACCTTGTCAATTTTTAAAAAGTTTTTAAAAATTATATTGACAATATAGCCCCATATGTTGGTTAAACACACACAAAATATCTAATGAGCCACGCCTTTTACAACGTCAGGGTGACCATTTTAATGAAAAAGTAAATTATTGAAACAAGTTTTCCCCGGACTGGGATATTGGGTATTTTTGTACAGAAAAGTGGGAGTATTTTTAATTCCCTGATTTTAGAAAAAGTTTATCTATATTGTGACAAAATTTCATTGTAATAACTTTACTTATTTAAATTTTATTTAGCTCCAAATATTAAAATTATTTCTCGAAAATATGCTTAAAATTCGAATAATACATACCTAAGGTGACCAACTTTGGAGGTCTACCCTCTAACCCCGTGACCCGCTAGGAGCCTATACTCCTCCAAATCAACTCAGAAATACCTCAGCTCTGAACATGCGAAATATTCCAACGGTTCACAAGTTACAGAATTATTTCCAAAAAAATCGATTTGGGACCAATGAGGCGCAACGCAAATTTTTTGGTAATAAATCTGTATTTCCTAAACTGCTGCTCGGACCGAATTGAAATGTATGGCAAAGTTTTGGAAGAGGATCCAAGCTTTCAGAAAAATCATCTTGGGTGATAATTTGACTATATCGAGTATGTAAAAGTTTAGAAGTTAAAAGTGTAACTTCTACAAATTAAGTCCGATTTCAAAGATTTTTGTATTTCTGTAAAGTGCAAGATAAAGAAAAAATAAGCTTACTCACCTAAGTTATGTCTTATAGTTAAAAATATTTTTTTTTTTTTAAATATTGTGTAATTTGAAACATATTTCGAAATAATACGCTCAAAACATTTTTCGACGAATGTCTGAAATTAGTATAAAAAATGGCTATTTTTTACAAAAATAAAGTATTTATTCCTTCACTTTTTTCTCAAAGTTGTTTTAATAATTTTTTTTTACATATATCAAAACAAATGTCTTCACAAATGGTTAATAGAGAAATTTTGAATTGATTTAGCTTTGCGCCGTATAAATGTTAACAAAAGATAAAAAGTATGGAATTTAAATATTCATATCTCTTGAAGTTATTGATGGATTTGTGTAATTTAAAAAGCATATAAAGACTATGGTTCTTTTTGTGAGTAGTTTAGTCAATGTCTCCGAAATTACCCATTTTTAACAGCACCCTTTACACTGCCTGTATACATATGAGATATAAGCAAATGTTTAGAAGTATTTTTTCAAAAGATTACTTGAACGCATCATTAATTCAATACAATTCTCATACAACATCATTTCAATTCAACATTAAATATTTACGAATACATCGAAATTTATACATGGACTAACTCTTATGTAGGTATCATATAAGATACATAAGAATTCTTTTGTTATATACTAATACGACTGTAAACTGAGTACAAGTGGTGCTAATGTGGGAATCAGCCATTCATTAATTGTTGTTTAGTTTTGTATTTACAATTTATTTATTTTTTTCTAAGCGATTGTTGTTTGCTGAATGGCTAGCTATTTGCATTCAAATGGTTTTAACTTCACAAAAAAATGTATATGAAAAGAAAAATCTAAAAAAAAAAATTTAATTAATTGCAACATGACATGATGCGGTTTGCTGTGGTGGTAATTCTTGGACAGTGATCGACACCATTTCTATGATTAATTTTAAAAATAAAATTTTAGACTTAAATACATATGTATGTATACTTATACATATGTATGTATATAGTCATTTAACTTGATTAGTAAATTATCAAAAAAACTTAATTCAAAAAGTTAATACAGGGAAAATCATTTTTTAACAATTCCGCGAGGAAGTATAATATGCTTGAACCATTTAATTAAACCACCTCGACATCAACAATTGGGTTTGACTCGAAATGATTCTTCATCCATATGAAGCTCTCGATTAAAGCGATCTTAAGCATTTTGTTCAATATAATCCTGCGCTAAAAATAAAGAAAAAAATATTTTAAAGTTGTAGTAAATTAGAATTTAAGTTAAAATTACGTAATATAGGCTTGAAAAGCTTTAGTTAAATTTGTCTTGCTATTATAGACAATAAAATGTGTTCAAGAAATTTCGAAAATTTTGTAGTCAGCTATGGTGTCATTTAAATTTACTGATTTATTGGTAATTCTACAAACATTGACTTAGTGGATATTTGATGCCAGTTTCTTGTTCTGAGATGTTTGAGACGAGTACCAACCAAAACTACTTATTTGCTGGCTGTCTGATAGCTTTGACTACATTTTGTTTATGTTGTTTATGATTATGCAAATTTAGATGAGAAGAAAAAAACTGTATAATGAAAAACAATGAAATAAAATTAATAACAACGACGTCCTTGGTATAGTATAGAAGTAGGTATGCTTGTAAGACAAATATACAAAAATCGAAAAAAAAAAAAAAAAAAAAAAATATTCGGAAAAAAGATATCACCAAATTAAAAATAACAAATGGAAATTGTATTTAATATCTCCCTAATTTTTTTTAATTTAATGACTAGCCAACCAACAGTCGTTGTCTGTACCTTCTTTGTTTGTTTGTTTTTTTGTTCAAGGTCAATATGATTTTATTGTTTCATTATTATTTTGTTTTTCGTATTTATTGTGTGTCAATCTCATCTCTCACTGCAAATGAAGATTATGTGTGTGTTTAAATATCATAATTAATTTAATCGCTAATTAAAACAACAAAACAAGTGTTTAAAATTCACGCGATTTTCTGTTTTCAGTGTGAAAGTACTTTATTAAACACGTCAAATTAATAATAACAATAATAAATAGTTACAGCCAACATAACAGAACGTAAAACATATTACACGGTGCTACAAAATAATATAAAAATTTAATACATTTTTGTTTTTTCTTGTTGTTTTTGATACAGTCATTATAAAAATAGAAGGAAACATGAAGAAAGATTTCATACTTTTTCTGAGTTTTGCTTATTTGTAAATGATTTACTAGAAACCTGAAAAAGTCAAAATAGCTATATTATACATACATATATCATTTCAAAGAAAATTGTATCTTCTTTATAATTATGTATAACAAAATTTAATATGACTTGTTTCTTTTGCCGCAACTGCATAAATCTTACCACACCACAAATTCTTTAGGATATTTCGTCAGCTTTTCAGTACCGAAGTATCGAAATTAACAATACATTTTGTACAAATTCAAAAAGTTGAATTTTTTATCCAAAATGAAACGTTAAAAACTTTTATAAAATGTATGACCGATCTTTATAAAAACCAAAATCCGTAACTTAAACAAAGGTTTCAAAAAGTCTAAAATGCTTTTTTCGTTTCGATATATCAGTTGTTGTTGGACCGATTTAGTTCATTTCTTCAACACAAAAAATCAGAAAAAATTTCTGACTCATCTATGCAAAACTAAATCCCTATTTTAATAACCGTTTTTATACCCTACACCACTATAGGTGGGGAGGGTATTATGCGTTTGTGCTGATGTTTGTAATACCCAAAAATATTGGTCTAAGACCCAATTGGATTAGAATCACTTTCAGAGTCGATTTAACGATGTCCTTCCGTCCGTCCGTCTGTCCGTCCATGTAAACCTTGTAATCAAACTACAGGTCGCAATTTTGAATAAAAATTAATGAAATTTGGCACACTGGCTTCTTACAGTCCAGGGACGAAGCCTATTGAAATTGGTTGTGATCGGTCCATTATTTCACCTAGCCCCCATACAAATGACCTCCCGGAAAAAAGTTTAACGATCATAAATCCCTTAAATATAGATATATTTTAATGAAATTTGGCACATATAAGTTCTATATAGCTCCCATATGAACCCCTTTTCAGAAAATCACTTTAACGGGCATAAATCCGATTAAAATGTTAGTATCAAGTTAATATTCGACACAAATAAGTTTTATATAACCATAAACAGTAGTGCCAAATTTTACAAAGATCGGTCCATAATTTAGAATAGCTCCTATATAAGGCCTTCTTTCAGAAATCACCAAAAAGTGAATAAATACATATAAATGTTATCATCGACGCAATATTCCGCATTCGTATGTTTTATTTTCCACTTAATATGAGTATCGGTCCACATTTGGCTCCAAGTCTAATAAAATCTCGATGTACACAATGGTATAGGGTATCATATGGTTGGGCTTGACCGACTATAGCTTTTTCTCTCGTTTTTTTTTAGACATATCTTCGACATCTATGAACCGATCTTGCTGAATTTCCGTAACAAAATTCTCGAAAGGATTTTCGATCATTTGATATATGTATAATATATGGCAGTTATCGGTGGGCTTCATAAACGCCATTTCAGGACGAATGTGGTCCTATCGTCATCATTTCTTAAAAGAATATTTCTCTCGAAAATTTTGGAAAATAAATCTTATGTTCTAGAGTTCTCATCTGATTTTATGAGAAATAGCTCATTTTATTTATAATAAAATATAGTACAGTATAAACTCGATAATCCGGAGGTCGATAATACGGACGGCATTTTTTAATGCATTACATACTCAAAATCCGGATTGATTGCAACTCTGCAATCTGGATTTAACATAAAAAGTAATTTTTTTATTTAAATTTAAGTACAGCTTGAAATATAATAAAAATTATGATGTAAGAGTTGATTGTTGTTGAATTCATTCATTTTTAGTTTAATCCAATTTTTTTTCAGTGAAAGAAGTACAGAAGTTTACTTTTTTTTAGCTAAATTAAAAATATTTGGAAACTTAAAATGTGGAAATGTTTTAATATATTTTAGAATTTTTTTAACAAAAGTGTGCCAGTAAAAATCCTCGATAATTTGAATAATTCGATAATACGGATTGGGGTCTGCAATCAATTATCCGGATTATCGAGTTTACACTGTATTTGTAAAAAAAACATATTTTCTAATAAAGTGTGCGCCAAAAATTGCTGTAGAATCCAAAAATTCGAATAGACAATTAAATTTGATTATGAATATCTTACACAGTTTAGCTGTGAATATAAACATTTTAAAAATGGTATAATAATCTACTCACCCATGTCTTTCTTCTGTAGCACTGTGTAATTAAATATGTACATACATATGCATTTATGTACATATTTATAAGAGGACAATAGCTTTGACATTAAAACATTGTTGCTAAAATATTGTTTATGTTTATTTATTTATTTTTTTTTTTTTTTTTCTAAAAACTTCGTGTGTCTATGACTTCAATGAAATGCTTATCATTTAAAACTAAACAATTATGTGTCGCACTTCATGTTTTCTATGTATGAGAGATTATAAAGAATTATTCTTCTATAGAATATGAAGAGATGAGAAATTTTAAATTCTACATTTCATCAGCCAAATTTAGGGGAGCACAATTAGCAATTCCATTAACAATTAAGTTTTCATTATTTAATACGAATTATGGAAAATTTGTAGCTGTATTATTAAATCTTTGAAATATTTAATTACTTATTTTGACGACAATGCAGAGTGTAAATATACTTATTACTTATACATTAAGGTGGCTTACAAATTTAAACAAATTTTAAATTTTATGTAAATCCAATTCAGTGTTTTTCTATACAAGTAAACTGAATCGTAAGTAATAAAAATTGATTTTAAGTCAAAGTACTCGGAATATTTTTTATGTGGTATGTGGTATGTAAATGCGGCTCCCAGAAAACTTTCTTGTGATACCAAATTTTCATATTGTTCAATTGACGGAAATATGAATCAGAAAAAGCGAAGAAAAATTTATAAAATTTTTGTATATTTTATAGAATTTCAGATCTTTTTTGTTGGTTGGGTACTGCTATTGTTTTCGAAATGTCAAGTATTTATTTAAATAAAATAAAAAATAAATTACTAAATTAACAAAATATATCACGTACAAAATTATTAAACATTTGGTTCAATATAAATTGTTTTTATTTCTAATTGTTTAGTATTTCTTAATTTTATTATTGTTACAATAAATGCACTATTCAAAAAATGTTAGGTCATCAAATATTGCCTCAATGATTTCAATACAAAATGAAAATTTACCAATAGATTAATAAAATCTCCGAATAGTTTTGCAAAGTTAGTTCGAATTTCGGATAATTAGGAGCATTTTATTCTTTATGTGAGTAAATAAAAAAAAAAACCTTTAAATCTTTTGAGAAAAATAGACAAAAAAAAAAAGAGAGTGGCATCCAGTAAAAATCTAGTACATATAACAATTCTAGAAGTCTATAAAACAATAACATATAATAAATAACATTCCAAAAGGAAAAAATCGAACTTCAAGAAGCCGTAAAACCGAAATTCAAACAAACTTTAAAAATCCCTTTGGATGTTTTGCTAGACTACTGGTGTACTTTAATTTTTTTGGTTGCGCTGTTATTTAATACAGAAAAAAAAATTTACATATTCAAACAAGCCCTCGCAATTTTTCATTATCGAGATTACGATTAACATATATACAATTAATCGCGATTAACGTTAATCGAATTTTAATTAAATACAGATATAACAGAATAATTTTTGACGGTAAAACATATTTATTATATAGATCAGAATTGCAATACAAATACTTGATTAGAAAAAATACTCGTAGTTAAAAATAATTTAGCGGAAACAATTTACAGAAAAACAAATATAATCATTTTAAATTAAAAAATTAAATAACTAAGAAGTCTTGAAATTATTCAATTATTTGGATGATCAAGAAGTAATTTCCCAGCAAAAACTTGGTAATGACATGTAGTTACGGAAGTAGTTACTTTGTAATGACAACAACATATTGTCTGCATTACGTAGAACTTGTTTAGTAACTAATTATTATTATAACCCGAGTGTAAAAAATTATTCATGATCAGATTTTTGAAAATATTATTTTTTATTGATTTTTATAATGCAGTTACCAATTCATATCTTTAAAGAAGGGATACATAAATGGAAGGCAAGATTTGCGTATGAATTAATTTGTAATCTAAAATAGTTTATTTTATTACATTTATTCTAATTACATTTTTGGTTGTTCTTTTAAATTAAAATTTATAAAATCTTTTTACAACAACAAAAACAAAAATATTTTATATCCTGACATTTCATTACATATTTACCTAAAATGTAACTAGTTCCTATTCTTATTACTAATCAAAACTTAATGCTTAAAAATCAATTCGCTATTTAACAGCTTGGAAGTAATTAGTTATTGTAATGACATCTAAGTAATGTATATGGTAAGTAGTTGCCTATAATGTCATCACCGTGTTAAAATAATGAGTTATTCAGCTAATGTGTAAATTGTGAAGAGCCATTATATTAGCTTCTTAACTCATTACATGGCAACCAAAGTTTTTGCTGGGTTTCTAATATTTTTACTAAAAGTTGAGTGATTGAATAAAAATTTTTTCATAGATTATTCTTTAGTAAATATTGAATTTAGTTTTACATTACTTCTTTTTGTGTATAGATTTAGAAGCGATTTATTATTTAATTCTTGAAATATATTTTAAAATCAAGAATATTGGAATTTTTGGTCTTTCCAAATTTACTCATGAGATCTTCATTAATTTTTGGCAAAACATATTTTTATAACATACTAGTGACCAACATATTTTAATAAAAATATTAATATCCTGGTTAAAATATGAAACATTCTTATGTAACCTCAATATATTTTTTATTATATTGATTTTAACCATAATCGCAGGTAAAATACTAAGATTTCGATTACGATTATATGATGCGATTAATCGCGATTTCGATTACAATTATAATCGACTTGCAAACCCTATTACATTTTAAATCAAACCCTTCATATTTTTTCACATTGTATACAAAGGTTCGAAAGACTTAATTCTTTAATTCATTTTCTTAAAGCATTCAAATTAATTAAATTCATAGAATTAAATTCTTTGTACTTCATATGAATTGAATTAATTCTGCTATGAATTAATTCCTTAAAGAATTCATTCATCCATTATACAATTCAAGCTTAAAAAGTATATTGAATCATTAAAATTTTCTTCAATTCAAATCTATTAAAAATTAGCTTTAGAAAATATTTTTTAATTAATTTTGTAAAAGATTGAAAAACAAAATATTACAAATTGAATGAAAGAAACAAATTTTCATTCAATTTGGAGAAGATTTGAATTAGCAAAAATTGAATGAATTCTTTATGAACTAATTCAATAAGGAATTAATTCTATTCAAACAAAAGCCTTTGAATTAAGCTATTGAATTATATTTTTGAAAATTGTATTATGGAATGAAAAATTAGTATTTCTTAATTCAGAATTTAGATTTAAGGGAATTAAGCTAACATTTTATTAATTCTTTCGAAGCTCTTCATGACTTCTTCGTGACTTTTTTCGTTCCAAAAATAATAATATTTAAATTAATGAAATAATTTACAACTAAAATATTTAAAAACCAATTCTTTAAGCTTTAAAATGAGCCCTAAAAGGCTCATGGGAGTTTTAAGTTTTCTCCTGAAATTTCAATATTAAACATAATATTGTCAGTAATAAAACATCATTATGTTTATAAATTTGTTTCTTACCAGCTTGAAAATCTGCTGATGTATAAAATTTTACCACATTAGGGAACATGTTCTTAAATGTACCGATCTTCAATTCGGTGCCGTGTTTTTACTTATATAAAACTTATTTCTGTAATATTTTTTTGTTTATTAACATTTATATAAAATTTTTCCCCTTCCGGAGGAAGGCCTTATATGGGTGCTATGGTAAATTATTAACAGATCTTCATGAAATATGGTAGACATATTAACATACATATTTAAAATTTATTTGTGTCAAATTTTATTAATTTTTTTCATATTTAAGATATTTATAAAATTAAACCCCTTACATGGTGTTAAGTGAAATAATAGATCGATCACAACCTTCATACTTTTGCCAAAATAAATACTTATGCCAAATTTATTTAAGATATCTTTAAAATACTGTACACTTTATAATTTATTAAATAAAATAAAAATAATTATTATATTCCTTAAATTTAATTTAATGTAAATATAATTTGTGAAATTTATACTCAAAAAATATTGAACTCTGACATAAAAGTTTAGAGTCCCTAGTAGGTCTAAAACCGGTTATGGGAACTCACTATAAAGCCTTCATACTTTTTAAATTAAAAAAAAAAAAAAATTGATTTAAATGTTATGATTTTTGCAACGAAAAAAATCGTAAGAAGCCACTGTGTGAGGCAATTCGAAATATTGATATTTCAAACAGCGATGCAAATCGAGACCTAAGTGTCTTACTAATGTAAAAAAAGTTTTTATGTTAAATAACATAGCACGTGGGTATACATATACATTATCATCAAAAACATAAGTTCTACTGCTAAAATTAAGATCAATATAAAATGCTTGAAAGTATTCATTGAACAAATCTTAACATATGTAAGATATCATACTAAAAGTGATCCATATGTTAAATAAAAAATACCCAAATAAAATGTTTTTCCCTATTTATTATAGTTTCTGTACACATTAACATAAAGCTGTAAAGTGATGCCAGATAGATTTAATAAAAATATTCCCAAATCACTTCTAAAACAAACATATTTAAAATTATAATTAATTATAAACTGTTGCATTAAGCAATTTTGATTAAATTTTTAAATGAAAAATTTAAAAGTAAAAAACTAAAATAGTATTTAATTTTTTCTATTTATATATTCTACAAATGAAAATTATTTTTTAATAAAATTTCAACATCTGGCAACATTTATTCATTTGTGATCATATTGTTTTGATTATTTAAAATGTTAAAATGAACATGTGTTAAAATAAATCGATGTGTATGTTTGGAGTGTGTGTGTTTATATTTTGATTTCTATTTCTTTAGAGCAACAATGCGAGGGAGAACTTTTTAAATATTTTCCAAATTGTATTCAGTTCAGTTTTAAACTAAAAGCGAAACACAACAGAATTGTAAAAAAAATATTGAAAAGTGAAAAATATATAAATTTTTTTAAATAATTAAAAAATAAATTAAAAAGTGTAATTTAAAATAAAATTAAAAATGCATAGCACATTATTAGATGAGGTTTGTTAAAGAAATAATTATTTTATATCAATTTAATTAACACATACATATATATGAAGATATTTGAAACATAAAAGTTGTTTTCTGACCGGGGGGTAAATACAAATTGCAATCGTGTTAAAAAAACTGTTTATAAACAAAATTTTTAAAAATAAATAAAAAGTTTTGTGATTAAATGAATTTACTTAGAAATCTAATTTTAGTTTCACGACTAATTTTGTATATTTTTATCTTATTTTATTTAATCTTTGAAATTACACCTTTAAAGAAATAAAAAAGAAAAACGTTTTCGAATATATAATTTTTTTGGCATCTATAGTCATAATGTTTATTATTAGAGCAAGGAATCATCATCTTCATCAGTAGCACAATAAACGGATGAGTTTAATAAAATTAAAGAAAAAAAAAAACAATATTTCAATCAACACTGTTGCATTTCTTTCAGAAACTCTTCAAGAATTAAAATGTGTTTTGTCTTCATACTGTTTAAATAAACAATTACTAAAATAATATTTAAGTAAAAAATACTAATTTTGTTTAATTTCCCTAACTTATATAATTTTTATTGTTTAAATTTTAAATGGAAATTTTAAAGAAAAACTATATCATAATTTTAGAAAATTTTTTAAACCTCATGAATCATTTTCTAAAGATTTACATACAAACATATATATGTATATATACCCTGCAAAAGCACTTCTTATGTGGAACTAGGTGTATATACATGTATTCTGCACCTTTTTGGTTGTTATTAATATTTACTTTTACAAAAAGTGAATATAAAATGTTTTTTTACATATTTGGTAAATCACAATTTCCCCTATTTAAAAGGATTTTTATATATTTTTTTTTTAATTCCTAAAAATGTATACTCAAATTAAATTTAAATTGTTATAATAACAAATTTAAAAATTTTCTTCATACTTATAGTATTTTACATGATTTTGAAAGTATACAGTCTGTTAAGAAAAATATTTAATATCAATAAAATTTAATTAAACATTTACAATGTTCATATGTGTAATATGAGGTTATTACGCCTTTAAAATTTAATTTATTTTTTAATAAATTTTGTAAACTCCCATTTAATAAAATGAAATAAATATAAATTAAATAAATGGCTGGTTATAAAATGAGGTGTTTTTTGTAATGACCTCGATCTTTAAACACCCTAATCTTTTTTATTAGTTTGTATATGTAATACAATGTATAACGTATGAATATACGTAATGTCTAACGTTTTAGCAATAAATTGAAAGCAAATAAATGAGTCGTTACTTTAATACATAGTAGTCGAATTGGCAAAACACTCTACGAATATATTAAAGAAAAATGTAATATGAAATTTGTTTGAATAATTTAAAATTTAAATTTTTTTTTTTTTTTTTTTTTTTATAATTGTTTTTATAAGTCTGTAATATGACTGTAGAATTATCTTTAATTTTAAAAATGGTAACAAATGTGAAAACAAGGAAAATGTAAATTGCCATACGATATATTATATTGGACTCTTATTGATACTAAATTTGTATCTATTTATGAGGAATTTCAAAAAATTTCGAAATTCTTTGAAAACTACTTAAACTGTTTTGTATTGCCCAAGTTTGTTTTAGAATTAGGAAAAGTGTTGATGGATTTTTGTAGATCTTACAAAATAACTAAAAAATACTAACTTTTAAATCATTTGTGTAAAATCTCACGGAAAAACAGGCATTTAAATTTGGAAAATATAAAAAACTGAGTTGAAACTTTCGATGATTTTTGAATTCATTTTAGTTTTGTACTGACAATTTAAATCTTTTTGATTTAAACCATTAACCAGTCGAAAGACAAGAATTATTTGAAGAAATATTTGCTACATAATAAGTATCCGGTTTACTATCTCTTGAAAATTTTTGCGGTGTTCAAAAATGAAACCAAAAATTTAGATTTTTGAAATTTTGCAGTTTTTTTTACAGAAAATTTGCGTCATTCAGTGAATTTAAATTTAGAAGGCAGAATTTTAAAGACAAAGTGATTACCTACAGTTTAAAGTATATTTCGTTGATGTCAGGAAACCAGACATGGGATAGCATCTTCACAAACTTTCATATAATTGTCGTAAATATTTGTAAAAGTATGTTTTTCGCTACTGATAAATTCCGCTTTTATAGAAATTGTCGAAAATATCGCTTAAACAAGACTTAATAAATTTTTGAAATGCAAAACTTTTATACAATTTCAAAAATGTTCACCAAATTTAAAAATTTTGTTTCGAATTTTTTCAGTATAAGATATGATTTTAGATCATGATGTTAATATTGATGTCAAATGAAAGCATTTTATTTGCTTAATACTGAAATTCAGCTGACGTCAAAATATTTTAAGGACTTATAATTGTTCTTAAGTTCAAAAAAAAAAAAAAATAATAATAATAATAACAATAATAATAACAATAATAATAATAATAATAATAAAATTACGCTTTTTGTAAGGAATATTATTATAAATAGTAATTTTTAAACGACTAAAACCGATATTCATTTATTTTTATATTTTTTTGCAAATGTTCCCAAAATATGTCTTCTAAATTTTGCAAAATTTTAAACCAATATAACTTTTTTAGGAGTTCTATAAAATCGCTTGGTTTTGATTATTTTTAAAGTTTCAAATTCAAAACTCCACAACTTTTGAGCACATTTATAAAAATGATTACAGCGAACAGATTTTGTATGCCCAAATAGTCGTTATTAAAACCACAAGTCGCCGTTGATATCGGAGAAAAAAAAAAAAAAAGTTAAAAATATTTTTACCTAAAATTTTTAAATATTCTGAAATTCCTCATATATATACTATTCCATAAATTTAGTAATATAAATACTAATTAAAACAAATTAAGAAAAAATTTGGTTCAATTGTCATATATTTGATTGTCAAACATCAAATTGAACGGGACGAATTAAAAAAATAGAAACATTAGAAAACTAATAAATGCAATTTTCTTAAATTAAATTTTCGGACCTCGATAATAAGTATTTTACAAAAATCATCTTTTAGCAGATTTCGATCTCTAAATAAATAAATATTCTCGAATCAACCTAATACTTTTTTAGGTTTCTATTAGGGTGATCGACGCGGTTTTCCAACCGGTTTTTTCAGTCAATGTGCTGTCGGTTTTTTCAAAATGTTCATTTTTCGAATGTCGAATAGACCGGTTTTTTTAAACACAAAAAACCGGTTTTAAAAATAACATTTTATTTCAGAAAACGTACTAAAAAGTGATATTTGAATCGAAATTTAGGAATAATTTTTTTTAAATATTTATAAAGACTGATTTCTTATGTTTTAAAAATATATTTTAAGTCTAAATTGGAATTTATTCTGTAATATTAAACAAATAAATAAGTAATAATTATCCTGTATGAATTTTTTTAATCTATTGTAATATCTGTAATGTTTTTACACCCAGTTTAATTTTTTTGATCCAATATTTTTCACTTGCAGAATCGTTTCAATTGAGACAGCCTTCCATATTAAGCCATGGTTTCTGTTTATGCTAACTAAAATTTAGTCTAATTTTTGATGATTTTTTTATTCTACAATTTTGAAATATAATTATTTCTAGTCATCTAAATATATAATTTGCTTAGCATTTTTTCCCTTTCTAGAGATTTCTGAAGCTCGCAAACGACGTAGAAAATTAAAATTTGGCTTAATTATAAAACTTTTCGTCCAACAAATCCTAACAGAGCCAGATTTTGAAATCTCTATCAGGGAGCGAAAATACGTAGATCTATATTAACAGATTTATATATATCTTTCCTATACTTATTGTTTGCTCTCAAAATCCTATCAAAAACTGATTCTGCATTTCGGACATTTTCTGCATTTACGAAATTTTTTTTATTTTGAAAGGTTTACGAATTTAAAACTTTAATCAATATTATTCCAATAAATTCTAACGGCTTCAAATAATTGACTTCGATTAGGGAGAAGAAGGTCTCCATATGTTGTTCATATTTTTTTCTTTTAATTTTCGTTAGTTTTTTTTTTTTTTTTTTTTGTTTTTTTCATTATTATATCATTTTCCTGGCATTGTCAGGGTTATACGCTTGTATTAAATTTAAACTTGAATATTATAAGAAAGAAATGTAGTCTTTTGATATAAATATTAACTTCTGCAAAAAACCGGTTAACCGGTTTTTTCTGAATTTCAAAAAGTGCAACCGGTTTTTTTAAAATACCAACTATTCGAACTATTCGAAAACCGGTTTCTCAAAAAAGTCGAATAATCGATCACCCTAGTTTCTAAGCATATTTTTAAGCGATAAAAACAAGAATACGGTCACCTTTAAAAATGAGGGCCACTATAATTTATATATGTATATATATATATATTTTTTTTTTTTGCATTTTTTGAAAATCTCTCTTAGAATAAACGAAGTCAAATTTTAAGTTAAATAATTCAACTTCATTTTAATATTTCTTTTTATTGGACATCGCTACAGTATTAAAGTGTGAATTCATAGCGTGAACTGATTTTAATAGATTCTGCTAAATAAAATCTATTCCGAAAATGTTTAGAGTTTATATAAATTTATTATTTAATAAATATTTGCGAATTATCTGTATTGAATTTCACAGTATTTTGACTGACATCTGTACATTTTTGTTTTGGACACTGTAATGCCTTTTTCAAATTTCTTTATAATTTTGTTTAAATGAACCCAACCCTGGCTAGTTTAAAAAAAATGGAATTTTGAGAGACACAAATAACATTATTCTTATTGTATTATTCTTGACTAATATATGAGTGATTTCATGTCAAAACGGACAGCAATGGGATTTGACATCTCAGATTTCAATGAAATTCTCTTCAAGCATTGACCATTGGAAGTGTTTCCGAAAACATAAAATTTTTGACCTCAAAAACCGGCTTTTTTTAAATTCTTAAAAAATTATATATTGTTGACATAATTTTTCTCCATATAGACATAAAATTAGTTTAGAAGTAATGAACAAAAATAAAATCCAATTACTTACAACTCCTAAGCTATAGAAAATAAAATGTTAATTTTAAAAGTTACTTTAGTTCGAAAGTTCAAAGGTCAAAAAGAGACTTACAAAAAATAAACCACTATATCTCCGAAAACGATATTTTTAAAATGCTAAAAAAAGAATTACATAATATTAATACAACTTTTCTTTACCTGTGCAAAATTTCATGTTGGACACTCCTTTAGTTTAGAAGTTATGTAACAAAATATAAACTGAGGTCAAAATTTTTATATAAAATTTCATTTTTTGTACACGTAGAAAAAATAATTTCAAAATAATTTTTGTAAATATTTTAAATTTTACATACAAAAAATGTGCTTTTAACCGTATTTTGCTTCATAACTCCTAAACCAAAAGAGGCTCCAACTTGAAATTTGGCACAAATATAGAGTAGCGTTACATTTTAAGAATTTTAAAATACCATTTTTTGAGATATTAAGCTTTAAACTTTTTATTATCAAGTTTAAACTTTCGAGGTATTTAAATGTTTTACTTGTCGTTTTAAAGTCAATGTGGTTTTCTATTAAATGAAATAAAAATTGTACATTGTGTATTTTAAAAGTTATGAGAAACAAAGTGTGATTACTTTTATAAAAAATTCAACCGCTTTTTCATTTTTGAAACGTCATATTTTTGGACCGGGAAGAGTCTTTACTCAGAAAGTTTGTGATTTGAGCAACATTTTCAGTGCGTAATATCAAATCCGAAAATATCGTTTTTTCCGTTTTGATATGGAATCACTCATATTGTTCCCGATATCATTCTGATCCTAAAATATACTCTGTAATTCAACGGTTCACAGTCGGCCTAAACGCAAAATTTTTGGCAATAAATCAGCATCTTCTAAACTACTTGTCGGATCGAATTGAAACGTATGAAAAAGTTGTAGGAGAAGACCTAAGCTTACAGCTTATCTTGTAGTTACCCTGTTGTAACACTATACAAACTACAGGGTGTAAATTTTATTACTTCGAAATGTTCAATTTAGAAATATTTTAGATCTGCCGCGGTTCAAAGTTCATTTTTGCAGAAATTATTTTCAAATATATGAACTGAATACAAAACGTTGGTAATGATTTGGAAATAATTGGAGAATAAAAGCTTTCTTAACTAATGCATTTATTATCCAATGATTTCAAATCTTATTCTCACGTTTATTTAAAATTTTTTATTTGAAATATACATTTTTGCAAGCTCCAATAAATTTTGAATGAAATAAATTCTATGATGCTAAATACTATTGCCAAATCAGATTCCAAAATTGCGGTGGTTAATACTCAACTTGTAACACCTCAAATGGTTCGTGAATCAAAAGCTTGCTGATTGAATTTTAAAATTTGTCATAATTATGCAAATAATCACAATTAAATAGGCCTAGTCCTAAAAATGCTCGAATCCCTGTTATTATTTCTAAGAAATCAAAACTTATTGGTAAATTAGGTTCATTAGTGTCATATGTTCTATCATTAACACATGTATAACCCCCATCACCTTTGGTGTAGGGAACAAAACAACAAGTAGCTAAAAACCTATTATTATGAAACTATTAAATAATAATAAAAAATCATTTTTATACACGTTTTTTTTTTTTTTTAGCAAGTTATCAGTAAATATTTTTTTATTGTAATTTTATAAGTAGATTACCGGAGATACAATCAAACTAAACTTGAGTATATTCGTAATTAAATAAAGTTGTGTAAACAATTATTTTTTTATAAAAAAAAATCGGGTCACTGTACTGTTGAGCAAAATAAACAATAATTAAATAAACAATATAAACTAAAATTTATGCTTCTTGATATGAGTGCTGTGCTGCGGCCACGAGTTTTAAATAAACTACTGTTGATATGGACAAAAGTAAAAGTATATTTTTTTCAAAAATAATTTATTTTTAAAGATGTTTTTTAAAGGTGTAAATATATTTTCTAGAACACTTTTCAATGATGCAGTTTTTCTTTTAATTTTTAATTTTATTTTCATCGCTTGATCTTTAAAATATATACATATATGTTTTTTGGCATTTCACGTATTGCAGGTGTATTCTATTGTTGTAGTCAGATGTACCACTCTAGACATTCTTGTGTGATGAATTTCAATTAAATATAGAATACTAACCAACAGTTTGTCGAATTTGACAATTTTAACAAGCACACACAAGTTCGTGTATACATTATTCATTCATCTATCGAAATTTTTAATACGCGATATAATACATACATATGTACATATAAATGAACAATACGTGAGAAATTATGTACCTTTAGATTTTCAAGTGTTCTTCTTATACAGTATATAATTTTCGCTTTCAATTTTTTTTTTAATATGAATTAATTTATTTCCTTTCTTAGTATTGTAGACAAAAAGCACTTTGTCCATCCAAAAAGATGGAGGTATATTGAGTTTATAGTTTTATTTGTAATTATATATAATGTAGGTCATCATGAAATTCTATTTAATACGATTTAGCTATGTCTGTCTGTCTGTCTGTCTGTCTGTCTGTCTGTCAAAAGCACGTTAGGGGAACGCAATTTGGTTCAATTTTCCCCTTCGATAATATTTTTCGCAATTCCAGTTCATACTTTTAGGCCGATATCTCCTAAACTAAATTTCATATAAACAGTTAAAGAAATGTGTGGGTGTGTGATCCGCCCACTTCCCATATAAAGTGAAATTTTATATTAGGGTGAAGCAAAAATAGTACCAAGTAGTGGGTATAACAGTTTCGGCTGAGCCGAAAATAACATTCTGATTTGTTTTATTTTATATTTTGTATTTGCTATAAATAGTCTGATAGTGTGTCGTCGAAAATTCATGGCAAATTTGTATTCTATTAAATAATGTGACGATGCTGGTCACATAAACAATTTAACTATAAAAAAACATATACATACATATATTTGCATGTACATTCATATGTATATACATATGTAATTAAATCTAAATTTATTACGTCAAATGTCAACAGATGTTTGCTTTATTAGGGAAGCGGAAATGATTGTCAAAAATAATAAAATATTAAATTAATCAATTGAATTTAAATAGTATTTTAATAACGGTCTTATACTCTAAAATTATTGAATATGTTATCCTATATTTGCGAGCTCTAATCACTATTAATAATCTTAACATAAATGCATTTAAACCAAAATTGGAGGCACTTTGGGCAATGGTTTCCCCCAAATGCCTATCCAAACTTTGTTAATTTAGAAAAAGTTTTATTTTTATTTTTTTGTATACAATTCTCAAATGTCAAAGCCGATATCATAAACAAAAAATATATTGGCTAATTGACCCCCATATGTTGGTTAAACACACACAAAATATTTTCTGAGCTACGACTCTTACAACGCACTATGGTTTCAATGACCACTTTTCTTGGCCAAAATGGAAAAAAACTGGTTGTCTTGTTTGAAATATAATTTGGGTAAAAATCAAAGCAATTTAATGTATTAATTTTGTATTTAAAAAATTTAATTAATTTTTACACTTTTTATGTGACAGAAGTAAAGTCATTACAAAAGGAAATTTTAGCATATTTCACTTATAACTCAATCCAAAGGCGTGCATTTTCTTTAGCGGTATTAATTATGATACACTACTATAATTTAGTAATATCTGCTATTTTATTTTTTAATCTTAGCATTTTTATTCATTGGTTAGACCTTGTAAATGATAAAAATTTCCAATGCTAACTTATACGGAAAAGATGGATTTTCTCGAAAATCGCAAAACGAGACAATATGGAAAATATAGCCCAGATGTATGTTTATTTATTCCCGTTGAGTTTTTCTTTACCAATTTTCACCAAAAACTTGCAGGTCTAATGAAATGTAAAATTTCTTACGAATCCAATTTCATTTGGGGTTTTGTAAAACAAACTGTATTTTTCAAAGATGACAAGAAGTTTTAACTGATTTCATATTCAATTATAAAAGTACTTATCTTAAGATTTATTTTCCATAATAAACTTATTTAAAAAATTGTCGTACTCAATAATTATAAAGTATTGAAAACCGTTGAAAAAAGGCACCTCTTTTATACATATTTTAA